>CAVNYN010203970.1:0-76149 GCA_963692815.1 Nyctanthes arbor-tristis | reverse complement strand
CACTATTATTTATTTATTTTCTCCTCACTCAAAAACTAAATTTTTTATCTGGTTTTATAATTAGACTGCTTTGTTAAATCCTTGTCATTTGCCTTTGAATTGACTTTGTCTTTACCACTTGCACTATTATTTATTTATTTTCTCCTCACTCAAAAACTAAAAATTTTATCTGGTTTTATAATTAAAATGCTTTAATTAGATGTTAAATCCTTGTCATTTGTTCATCAAACTTACCACAAATAAGCTTTAATTCATTTTTTTTAAGACGAGAGAGGAGATGTCAAACAGGCCCACAAGATGATTAGAAAAGATCTTTCCTTAGTGAATTTGTTTCTTCACTACTAACTTACAAAAATATCGAGGACAGTATTTCAACTGGTCAGTTGTTTGAATGGAGGCTCGAAAACGATGTTCATGATATTCAGCAGTGTCTTATAATATGCTAATGTATTGTGTTATTTATAATTTATGAATACTATTATGTCTCTTTTTGGAGAAACCCATTGTTCCATAGATTTTTATTAAGCAATACGTGATTCACAGCCTAAAGGATTATCGGCTTACTCAAAACAGGTTCATTCTCATATTTTGCAGCAATTTATTTTTATATTTCCCAACAATCATACTGCATCCAAAACCACTAGAACAAGCTCCATTGTACTTCAACCATTCAGTGATAGTTCAGTTTCCTTTGATATGAAATTCCATGCTTATTCTAATAAGTGGTGCTTCTCTTTTCGACGGGGGTCTTCCTGTCTTTGCTATTGGAGTAGGGCTAAACACATCGTTTTCTTTTAGTGTTGCTCAAGTGAATTTGTAGGTTGTAATAGGCTTTGATAAGGCAAAGTCAGTAATGATACTTTCTAGATTTTCCCCCCTCGTGCTATTTGCTGAGGTTACACTTGATGGAGAACCGAACTCTATTACAAGTTTCCAATCATGTGATGTATTCTAATAGGTACCGCATATGAAGAAATTGCATTAAAGTTGCTATTGTTCATTATTTTACTGGTTGTTTGAGTTGTTGATGCCAATGTTGGATTTAGTTTTGGTTAAAAATTGGAGCCCTACCATCACATGAAACCGTAAAAGAAAAGCAATTGAGAGTTGTGGATTAGTCGCTTTAAAGAATATAATATTATAGATACGGCATAGTATATATAAAATCAACACTTATCAAGTTTTTCTTTTTTGTTAGGGGGTAAGCGATAACCGTCGAACTAGAAAACCGAATTGAAACCATACTTTTTAAATAGGTGATCTGGTGTCATACTGCACCCATTAATGAAATGCTTGGTTCTCGTAGCTTTTGTTTATCTATTTGTCCAATAGCATGTTTCTAATTTAATTACTTATTAACTCCTTGTGGATTAATAATTAGGTGATGCCATGTATGTATATATAAATAAAATTATAAAAAGAGGAAGTTGGGTAATCAATGTTTTAAAAAGCGTATGGTACAAAAACTTTTAGACCGAGTGGGGTTTAGGTATGTCTAAGTACAACAATCGTATGTATG
The DNA here is from genome assembly GCA_963692815.1 of Nyctanthes arbor-tristis. Classification (NCBI taxonomy): domain Eukaryota; kingdom Viridiplantae; phylum Streptophyta; class Magnoliopsida; order Lamiales; family Oleaceae; genus Nyctanthes; species Nyctanthes arbor-tristis. The sequence goes on along the minus strand of CAVNYN010203970.1, from coordinate 74,630 downwards.
GCCTGAACCATTTTAATGGTTTAAACTTTTATTTTGTAGACAAATTTTTTTATAAAAAAGATAAATAATTAGTATTTTTTTTATACGAGGGGGACATTGGGGAGGGGAGAAGAGATATGTGAAGGATATGTGTGATTTTAACTTGGGACTTTTTAATCGGAATGTGAATATCTTATCACTGTGTTACTTGTTTGCACTACTTTTATTTTGTAGACGTGTCACTACAACTTTTTTTTAATCTATATATCAATCGATTTTAATAATTTATATTTACATCATATTATTATTCAATGTGTTTGGCAACTATTTTAAATTAATTTAAATTTGGTTTAATTTTTTGTCACCTTTTTTGTTTCTGCTTTTAAAATTTTGAGGTATTTGAAAGAATTTTAACATTTTGAATGTTTAGAATCTGGGCTTTACAATGTGATAAAAGTGCAATGCCTAGTGAAACATATGTATGATGTCTAGATTTCAAGAATATTAATGTCACATTTATGAACTTTTTAAAACACAAGTTGAGACAATGGTATGTACTAGAATTTTTCTAGAGACACCACAAAATGGGATGATAATTGATTAATTTTCAGAACTGAGTTGTGGTATTTGAACAAAAACACATACAAAAATTTTAACAAAACTGACACGTGGCACAATTCTGTTTTTCAACACATTACATCAGTTTTACATCAATACTAATTACTTATGACACATGTCCATTTTGTCATTTTTTGTCCCTTCTTTTGTCCAATTAGAATTTTCAGAACTTCTCTCAATTTACATTCTAAAAACTGAAATTCTCTCCCCTGGAATTCATTAGTCCCTACGTGTATGAGTGGTAATGCTGAGAATACTTATTAAGACTCATGTGATTTAATGACATTTAAATAGGTTTTTCACACACTTCATCATAGCGATAAGATACCTATCAAAGTGGGCTTTTTATACATTTTATTTCTATACTTCATCAGCTTTCAATTCCCCCTTTACGTATCCCTTGTAATTATTTTTTTTAAAAAAATGCTCACAATTGTTTAGAAGTGTCGATCACTATTCCCAATAATCCAATCGAGAACAACCCAAAAACACTTACACACATAAGTATTTAGTCAATTATATAACTGAAAAATTTGCAGAAAACCCAAATGATTAAATTCACACAACTCAGCTTTCCAATCAACAATAATTCATAAATGCATAGAACAACATGTTATGCTAAGACCCATGTGGTCTGTTGACATCCTAGTTAGATTCTTAAACTCTTGGCCAATAGTTCGATTCTTCACCCCTACAATCCCCTTTGTAATCTCAAAAAAAAAAAAATGCTATATCCACAACAAAAACAAGATAATTGGGGAATTGAACAGTACATGCATGTACTTTATGAACTTGTATCAATGTTCAATCAATTCTTCTATAGTACTTAGTACCCCAATTCCGGAAATTTATTTGTTTGATTCTTGTTATGAGAATCAAATTATAATAAGTTGAAATGAGTGGTGGAGATTTAATTAAAATTTAAAATGTGTCGTGATAGTTGAATAATTGTCAAATTAGTAGTTAAATGAGTGGTATGTGAAATTATCTATGTTGAAAGAAGTATCAATAATGGAAGGTTGAAGATGATTAACAAAAAAAAAGAGAGAATTTGAGAATATGGTATAGACAATATTAATTTTAATAAAAAGACTAGTTAGCACCATCCCACACTAAACAAGCGTTGGCACTAATCTACAATGGGAAATTTCGCCCAATTGACCCTTAATAATACTAAAATTGGCCCAATGACCTTTGACCAAAAACCTATTTTAAACTTATATCAAAACTAATATAGAATACAAATTTACTAATATATCCTCAACTATCTATGCCCCAATTTCCTAATTCATCATTTCTTAACCTTCATCTCAAATTCTTCACCATCTTCTTGGCTGCTTAGGAATCGCTGTTGCTTCTTTGATATACTTGAAATATGTTTGGATCAAATAACGACTACTCGCCCAAATTCTTTGTTGCTTGCTTGTCGGTGTCGGTAAATTACACTTTTAGATTTGTTTGCTAAATTTTTTCTTCAAGTAATTTTTGTGTTTAAGTAATTTCCTGGTAATCAGGTCGTGTTTATATGTTGTTTTTAGTTTGAGAAATTAATAAATATGGCTTATGTGTTGTTGTGGTTTATGTATTAGTTTGAGAAGAAAATACTTGAGTCCTCCAATTATGGCAAGGTCATGTATATACGAATATGTATAGATATCTATACATATAATTTGGTTTACGCGTGTTAATTTTGCTCATATTCAAATGCCCATTCGTTTTTTTGAAGAATGTTTTAGTTTACAGGTCGTAATGATTCATGTATCGTTATTTCGTATGTTTCACTATACAGTCGTTTTGTTATTGTAACAATTCGATGTGCTTGCTAACCCTTAGATTTTTTAAACTAGATGAATAAGACACAATGAAAGAAAACTTTTTGGAGCAAATCTGTAATTTTCTAGTAAATAAGGGATAACGATACATGGTTCGTTCTTTATACACATCACGATTCAACAGTTGTTATTCTCATTTAAAGCCTATTTTAAATTTAAATTTAAATTAATATAAAATACAAATTTACTGGTATATTCTCAACTATCTATACCATAATTCATTGTTTTAGGATTATTTTGGTTTACGGGTTGTAACGATACATGTTTTGTAATTTCATATGCTCCATGACTCAACTGTTATTTTGCTACTTTAAAATTGGAGGTTGTGATGATACACATTTCGTTATTTCATATGTGTCACTATTGAATAGTCGTTCCGCTCTTATAGTAATCGGAGGTGTTTGGCTGAGCATTTGATTCTTTTAAATGTGATGAAATTGACCTAATGACCCAAAAAAAATTAAAAAAAATCAGAGAAAATAAAACCTGGACGTGTTAACATTCCCTCAAGACTGAGCAGTCATTTTGCTTTATTGACTGCCCCTGATGTTTGTTTACAGTTAGGTCTTTTGAAAAAAGTTGGAACAACACATGTCTCGTTATTTTGTATTTATCATGACTGAGTAGTCATTTTGCTCCATTTACTGCTACTAATGTTTGCTAAAAGTTAAGTCTTTGAAAAAGAATGGAACGATGCATGTCCAATTATTTCGTATTTGTCACGACTGAACAGTCGTTTTGCTCCATTTACTGCTCGTGATGTTTGCTAAAAGTTAAGCCTTTTGAAAAAATTTGGAACGATATATGTCTCGTTATTTTATATTTATCACTACTGAGCAGTCATTTTGCTCCAGTGACTATTGGTATTTGCTAACATTTAGTCTTTTGAAATAGTTTGTAACGATACATGTCTCAGTTGAACAGTCGTTTTGCTTCATTGACTATTCCTAATGTTTGCTAATAATTACTTTTTTCAAATAAATTGTAATGATATGTGTCTCGTTATTTTGTACGTGTCATGACTGAATAATTATTTTGCTCCATTGACTACTCCTAATGTTCGTTAACCGTTATTTTTTTTTTCAAATAAATTGTAGCGATACATGTTTCGTTATTTTTACGTGTAACGATTGAACAGTCATTTTGCTCTAGTGACTATACACTTCTCGTTATGTTGTATGTGATATGACTGAACAATCGTTTTGCACCAGAGAGTCATATTGTTTGCTAAGTTTTTCAAAACTACGTGGCATGATACGTGTCTCGTTATATTATATGTGACACGATTGAACAATCGTTTTGTATCAGCTAAGTCTTTCGAAATCATATGGAACAATATATGTCTCGTTATATTGTATGTGACACAATTGAACAATTGTTTTGCACCAGAGAGTTGTATTGTTTGTTATGTTTTTCGAAACCGCATGGAACGATACATGTCTCGTTATGTTGTATGTGACATGACTGAACAATCGTTTTGCACCAGGGAGTTGAATTGTTTGCTAAGTCTTTCAAAACCGCATGGAACGAGACACTTCTCATTATATTGAAAAGAGAGTCTTTTGAAAAATGTTGAAAAGACACATGTCTCGTTATTTTGTATTTGTCATGACTGAGCAGTCGTTTTGCACTATTAATTGCTCATGATGTTTGCTAACAATAAATCTTTTGAAAAAAGATCAGAACGATATGTGTATCGTTATTTTGTATTTATCACGACTGAGCAGTCGTTTTGACTATTGACTGCTCATGATATTTGCTAACAGTAAGTCTTTTGGAAAAAGTTGGAACGATACATGTCTCATTATTTTGTATTTGTCATGACTCTGCAGTCGTCTTGCTCTATTGATCGCTCCCAATGTTTGCTAACATTTAAGTCTTTTTAAAAAGTAAGGATACATGTCTCGTTGGTTCATTTTGCTATGTTGACTGCTCCTAATACTTGGTAGCAATTAGTATTTTGAAAAAGGTTGGAACGATACATGTTTCGTTATGTTGTGTGTCACGCCTCAATAGTCATTTTGCTTCGTTGACCGCTCCTAAGGTTTGCTAACAGTTAGTATTTTGAAAAAGGTTGGAACGATACAAGTTTCGTTACGTTGTATGTGTCACAACTCAAGAGTCGTTTTTCCTCGTTGACTGCTCTTAATGTTAGCTAACATTTACTTTTTTTTCAAATAGGTAGTCACGATACATATTTCGTTATCTTACGCGTGTCACGACTGAGTCGTTTTACTCCAATGACTATTCTTGGTATTTGGTAACAGTTAGATATGAATGTGTGCGCCAACCGTTAGTCTTCTTAACTATATTAAATAGACGTAGTGAAACAGAAAGTGACACTGAGATTCAAAAAACAATTTAAAGGACGATGAAAAGTCAAAACGATACTAGATACGGAGGAACGAAAGTTCAATTGTGATATGCTAAAACGCTTGAAACATAAGACATTGCTCAGCATGTTGAACGAGATATTACCTTATACTGAGAGATTGGAGAATGAATGGATTCTAATGGTCTCAAAAATTAGTATATGGGAAACAATACTTCTCCGACGGGAATTGTTATATACGCACTACAAGAGAAAAGACCATAAAAATAGGGATTAAACATCGGTTTGCTCAAAAACCGACGCGCAAAGAAAAGGCGGTGGCATTTTTAAAAATTTCGACAACACAATATACGTCGGTTCCTCGTGGAACCGATGCCCATTGTCTACAATTTCAAAATTTTTGAAATTTCAAAAATTCAAAAATTTTGAAATTGAAGACAATGGGCATCAGAGGAACCGACGCCCATTGTCATGCAACTTCACGCCGAAATTCGAATTCAATTCAAATGAATTTGAATTTGCATGAGGAACCGATGCCTAATGTAATACCGCTATTATTTGTAGCCGCACATGCGTGTATTATTCTATCTTCTTCTTTCATCGTCTTCATTTTATGGTTGGGGATAGCTTTTCAGCCTTTTTTCTAAGTAAGTTAAATTACACACACTTTGCCTTTTGAAATCCACTTCTCTTTTTCACTCTCCAAATCATTTTTCTATTATATTATATATGTATATGACTTTGTGTAAATACCCATAGAAGAACATGCATGTATAATAATATATGGACATTTGCTTTCAAATTATATACTTGTTTAGAATTATGTTTTGGGTTTTTCTTTTATTTTTTTGGTCTCTTTTCTGGGAATCTATGTGTTTACGCATGAGATTTTTTGGGTTTTTTTGTTTGCATGTTAAGAAGATGAATTTTTGAAATGTTCTGGGTTTTTGGTTGCTTTTAAGTATTCTTTACATCTTGTGGTCTTGAAATTGACGAAATTGTGGAAGAGGAATATGTGTGTATTACTGGAATTAATCTCTCTCGCACATAAGTGGTTTTTTTTTTTTAAATTGACTTTAGGCGTCGGTTGTAACACTACAACTGACGCCCATTGTTTATTTTATTTATTTATTTATTTTTAAAATTAACTTTAGGCGTCGGTGTTTTTGAAACAACCGATGCCTATTGTGACTTTTAGGCGTCGCTCAACAATCGATGCGTATACCTTTACAATGTACGTCGCTCTCATAGGCGTCGCCTTCAAAACCGACGCCTAATCATCAATACAACCGACACCTATTATGGTATTTTGTGGTAATGACGTGTGCATCTGTAATACCTTAGGGTACGCTAGCCTACACGGACTAAACATGCACTAATTTCATCATACTATGTGGAGTAAATAAGGTAATCTGCAAATAGAAAGATTTAAAGGAAGACGAATAGCCAAAATGATACTAGATAAGAAGGAACAATAGTTTAATCGTGTTATGCTAAAACACTTAACACATTACACATAGTTTATCATGTTGAAGAAGATTACCTTCTATTGAGAGATAGAAGAATGAATTGATTCGAATGACCTCAACAATGACAAGTATGAGAAACGAAACTTATGTGAAGGGAACTATTATGTACGTGAGCATCTCTAAAAGGGCACACTAGCGTGCATGGGCTAGATGTACACCATTATACTAATTGCTACGTTAAGTAAATAACAATGTGTTTGTTAACTATTTATGAACTAGTACCCTAGGCCACAGCTAGCCTACGCACACTTAACATGCACATGTTTGTCAACTATTTATGAACGGGTTATTAGTAAATTGGTTTGGAAACATGGTTATTTATAAATTGAGTTGCCAAGCATACTTAGTTCGATGATTTTTCTAGGTGGTGGTTGACGGATACGTGAAAAGATTCTCGGTACGAGGCAACATCAATTCTTTCGTGAAACGCTTAAAATGCTTAAACGAACCTTCAAAGACGAGATTGTCAATAAAAGTACAATGATTGTTCAGTCGGGTCACATACAACATAATGAGACATGTATCGTTCCATGCAGTTTTGAAAGACTTAGCAAACAGTACAACTCCCCTGAGTAAAAGATTGTTCAATCGTGTCACATATGAAACATGTATCGTTCCATTTAGCAAACAATGCAACTCTCGGGAGTAGAACAGTTGTTCAGTCGTGTCATATACAACATAACAATGCAGGTATCATTCCATGTAGTTTCAAAAAACTTAGCAAATAATACAACTCCTTGGATTGAAAAGATTGTCCAGTCATGTCACATACAACATAATGAGACATATATCATTCCATGCAGTTTTGAAAGACTTAGCAAACAATACAACTTCCCGGATCAAAAGGACTGTTAAGTCGTGTCACAGGAAAGATAACAAGACATGTATTGTTCCATACAGTTTCGAAAGACTTAGCAAACAATACAACTCTCCTGAGTCAAACGATTATTCAGTCGTGTCACATACAATATTACTAGACATGTATAGTTCCATGTATCAAACAATACAACTCTCTGAAACAGAACAATTGTTTATTCGTATCACATACAACATAATGAGACATGTATTATTCTATGTAGTTTCAAAAGACAGCTAACACTACAACTCCCTCGAGTAAAACAATTGTTCAGTGGTTTCACATACAATATAACGAGACATGTATCATTTCATGCAGTTTCAAAACACTTAGCAAATAATACAACTCCCTATCACTACAAGAAAAAAAAAAGACAATTACAAATTAATGATTACTCATTTACAGTATACGAGATACATGTGAGATTTTAACTAAAAGTTGGAAAAAAAAGGAGATAACGACTATAGTATCGTTACGCATGATACACCAGATTGAACGTCATTATGGTTAATATATTATCTTTGCACTTTTAATAGCATGTCAAAATAGAAACCATAGGAATCAAAATAGATTATGAAAGAAAAACAGAAACATTAGCCACCTACTAAGAAATTAGATTATTTCAACAAATACCAAATGCAGTGTCGTTATACATAGCATTTCACAATTGTAGATTCGTTACAGCAGATACATAATGGCTTGAGTATGTATATTCGAGGAAAACTAAAATCACAATGTTCTTAACTAATAGTTGAAAAAAGAGAGATAACGACTGCAATATCGTTACACAAGCTGCATCACGACTGAACTGTCGTTATGTTTAACATATTAACTTTGCCCTTTTAATAACATGCCAAAACACGACGCTCTTCCGATCTCAAGAAGTTTATGAGATAAAAACAGTAACATAAGCCACTTGCTAAGAAATTTGATTATTTCATCAAATAACGAATGCACTGTCGTTATGTATAGTATTTCACGACTGTACATTTGTTACGGTAGCTATAGAATGGTTGGAGCTTCTATATCATAAGAAAACTAAAATCATAGTAACTACAATGATTGTACAATAAAAACAGAAAGAATGTCTACGTAATAGTTTAGTTCTTCACATCTCTTCACCATTTTCTAAAAGCACAAAAAGTTTCTAAAAAATCTACATAATGAGAGTCATTTCCTTCGCCTTTGATAATCAACTACTCATAAACAACTCTCAATAGCATGAATTTGGGGTTTTTTGACTCAAAGAAAGATGGCATGTTAGAAAAGGAAGAACACGTTTGGAGGGAAAGCAACTATTCATACGGTAAAAATTGGAACGGGAGCCACAAGAAGATAGTTGTAAGGGTGTTTTAGTATTTTTGCATAAGAGGACATTTTAGACTTTTACAATCTCAATAGTACTAATAATTATATACAAAGGTCATTTAGCCTTAAAAATTTTAGTGGTGGGTCAATTAAATAATTAGACCATTTGACAAGGTCTAATAAATAAAGGCCCCATCTACAATATACTAAAAGGGTTGATCTATGAGAAATTTTTTATTACCTTTTTCTTTTGCTCATTTATTTTTGAGTTGGAAGTCCAAAATAACCTTAATTAATAACTAAACTTTATATAAAATAAATACAATTATTATACATTTATTTATATTATTATTATTATTATAATAAATAAATGATACAAGTATTCCAAAAGCCAAAATCTTTTCATTTTCAGTTCATGTACTAATTATATTTTTAAAATGTGAATTTGCATCATTTATTAGAAAACATGGAGCTTGCATCATTTACTAGATATTTTGTTGAGGGATGAATACATATCATATTCTTAATATCTCATATTTAAACTAATATATATAGATAATCTTCTATGGATTTTATTTATTTACTTAATTTTTTTTGGTTTTTTTGGGAGGGGGGGCGGAGTGCAAATTATAACTTTGTACTCATGAAAAATAGGAGTTGGTATCTCCAGCCCGCCACCCATCCTACATGGGGCTGCCTTCCTCCACGTCACCGGAGGGAGGAGATCATTTTCAAGAAAATAATGGTGCAAGCTTTATCCAAATAACCCATCTATTTTGATGTTTTGACTTTTGGTTTTAATTGTCCAGGAATTTTATTTTGCATACACAACAAGCACCTCAGTACTTGTAGCCTTAATGTGTCATGTGTGTCATACTGTCACGTATTGCATGCATGCATAATAACATGTCTACGTGGACAAAATAAAATTTCTTTTTAAATGTAATATCATAGCTCATGAACCTAATCGTATTTGAATTTTTAATTTTTTTTCTAATTATGGATTTATATTCACATTTTACAACAAGGAAAATTTTCAAACACTTCCCGGAAGTTTTGTTAAAAAACTTCCCACCCCATGTGGCGTACGTGAATGCAAACTACGTGTATTTTAAACTTAAACCATGTGTATTTTAAATCTACACTGCATACATCTATGTACGCCACATGGAAAGGAATTTTTTTAACAAAACTTTGAAAAAGTACTTAAAAGAGACTCTTGATAACAATATCTTTTTGCGGAAATAATGAATATATCTCAATGTTATTTATTTACGTTATAATTCTAAAATTTTTAGAGTTTCTTTACTTGCATATAGATTCAATGTCTAGAGTTAAACTAAATCAACATTTAAAATTGAAAAAAAAAATTTAAATGCCACCTTTCTGGTGAGATCAACGCCACCTTTCTTTTTAAAAAAAAAAAATTTGGGCCCTCAAATTTGGCTTTAAAAAATTTCTGTTTCCCACATTTTTAAAATTTTGTGGGCCCACGAATTTAGAAGAAACCCAACACCCACCTGTTTGCTTTTTGATTCTCGTCCCTGAACCCATAGCATTTCCACCTGTTTACCTTTTGATTCTTGTTCCTGAACCCATAGCATTTTCTTACCTAATTTTTTTTAAGACAAAACTGCTTCTCATTTCTCATTTTGTATGATATTTTTCTTTGCAACAGAAGGTTGTAAGACACCCTAAAACCATTTTCCCATCCCGTTTTGTATTCGATGAATTTCTGTGATTAAAGAGCTTTAATATCAAGGCCCAAAAACAATGTCCATTCTCACTAAAATACACTACCAATAAGTGGACGAAAGACTAAAATCACGAAATGGGCGATCTGGTATTTTAAGAGAAAAAATAGGCGTCCGTTGTTCTTGGAAGTAGTAATTTCCCTGGATGCGACAGCTGAGATGATCCATTGCCTGACCCGTCTCTCGAATCCAAAATCCCAAAGAGAAAATTGCTCTCTGCAAACTCTCCATTTTGAATTTCTGCAGTTTTCTTCCTCCGATTGCTGATTGATTAGTTTTATCTCTCCTTTTTCGAGCAAAATATGGCCATCTTTAGCTGCTTATCGAACCGTTGAGACGAATGACTGACTACTGAGGGGACAAGGTGATTTCAATGGTATGTGGAAATCTTAGTGTGGTCTTCTTGGCAGTGTTACAAGTTGTACCTTCTTGGCCGCCGGAGTTCTTGGAGCTCATCCCCTCCGGCGAGCGATTTTACGGGTAAGCACGGTCGGATTTCCAGGAAGAATTGGGGGTTTTTTTTTTTGGGAGGGGGGTCAGGGACAAGAATCAAAAAGGAAAAACGTTGGTGTTGGGTTATTTCTAAAGGGTAAATTTCACAAGCCGCCTTCAATTTTTAGGTTAAGAATCGGTTTCATCCTCAACCTTTTTTAAGACACCCTAAAACCCCAAACATTTGATAAATACACACAAATTATTCCTATTTCCATTGTTTCGTGAAATTTTTAACAAAATAACGATTATACCCTTAAACATTTTAATTTTTTAAAAAAATATTTAAAAATAATAAAAAAATTAAAAAACGACCCACCACTGACCCCACCTCAAGTCCCTCTCCCCTTTGTTCTGATAGCCAAAACAGAGGGGTGAATTCCCCCATTTTACTGCCATTCCTGGCAGTAAAATTGGAGGGAGGGATTCACTCCCATTTGATAGCAAAAATGCTACCGGAAATGGCAGTGTTAGTGCTATTAGAAAACGGCAGCAATGGCATCACAAATAGGGGGTTCACCACCATTTGTGAGTGTAAATGTTGTCGAAAATGGCAGCACAAATGAGAGGGATTTACCCCCCTATTTGGCAGCAAAAATATTTCACTGTCATTTCCAATAACGTCGGTGCTGCTAGAAAATAACTGTCATTTCCAGCAGCATTAGTGCTGCCTGAAAATGACAGCAAAAATTGAGGGGATGCATTTGTGAGTGTAAATGCTGCCGGAAATGGCAGCACAGATAGGGGATTTACCCCCCTTTTTGGCCGCCGGAACGGCCCGTTCTGGCTGCCGAAATTACTGGAGGTGAGGGGGACTTGGGTTGGGTTGGGTTGGGTTGGGTTGGGGTGGGGTGGGGTGGGGATTTTTTTATTATTTTTAAACTTTTTTAAAAAAATAAAATGTTTAAGGGCATAATCGTCATTTTGTTAAAAATTTCACTGAACTGTAGAAATTGTGACGATTTGTGAGTATTTATCAAAAGATGAGCCTGTGGGCTGTCTTAAAAAAGGTTGGGGACGAAACCGATTTTTAACGTAAAAGTTGAGGACGATTTATGAAATTAACCCTATTTTAGCCAAATGTGCGGGCCCTATTTTTTTAAAAAAAAGAGATTCAGCGCCACCTCGCCAGATCTTACTCCTATCTAAAAACCAGATCTGATTTAATAGAAAGACCCAGGCCTCGCGAGCTAGAGTCTTAATGTTGCCCGACACGCTCCCCCTTCCCCCCAAAATTATCCTTTCCACCATAGCCGTGCGAAATCTAGTTTTTAATAAAAAGACTAATTAATACTATATGAGACTAACCTTTCAACTTATTGTAATTCATTTCTAAAAAAAAAATAGGTACTGTTTGATTTTAAGCGTGAAAAATGTATGGAAAGAAAATAAATTCTAGACAATTGAATTCCCTAAAATTAATTTTCCTAAAAAATGTCGATTACATGTGTTTTATTAATTTAATTTTCACCCATAATTAATAGTTATTTTCCATCTTTTAGTGTTTGATAGTTATTATTTTTTATGAAAACAATCTTTTTTTTCCCAAATTTTGTTTTTTTTTTGAACAATTATTTGATAGTCATTATTTTTTTCACATGAATTATCAAGTTTTGTATATAAATTGTACTTTTTTTCAATGTCTTAGAATGATTGATCCACCCAGACTTGTCATTCCGTCTAACTGGATTTCCTCTCAAGTGGTAATAATTGACTTCCCAAATATATAAAAATTTGAACATTATTGATATTACGAGAGTTTTTCATCTGCTTGCGTGAGATATTATTAGTGCACATGAATATAAAGAAAAAATAAAGTTATAGACTTGAAGAACAATGTATAATTAGAAATTCTAAAATGCACAAACGGTCTTATATTTGTTAACATTAGCAAGAAATGGTATGTAATATAAATCTCCAAAATAATAATAATAATAATAATCATAATAATAATAATAAACAAAGAAATTCAAGAATACCACCGAAAAAATTTGCAACTTAATAGATAACAGACTAGATGCAAACTACTAATTAAATAAAATTGCAAACCAATGTTTCTTTATTCTGGCGTTAGTAATGCAATTTATTTGTGTTTTTTAAATAAAAAGTCCAATATTAGGAAATACATGGAATTTTAATTCCCTGGAAAACAAAAAACCTACTCCCTAAAGAAAAATCTTTTCCTTGTTTTTAAGAAAAATATGGTCATGTGACCAAAAATAAGAAAACGTTTTCCAGGGAAAAAACCAATCAAACACTGCTAAAGTGGAAATTTAAGTGAAAAATTGACATTTTCCAGGGAAAATTCTTGCAATCAAACATACCCTTATTGTAATCCATAACTCCAATATTTCAAATTTTGCATCACTAACCCCCAATTCTCAACTTTTTGGGACGATCTAACTTTTTAAACTTAAGAAGGATTATTATAACATCCTCATATTCCTATTAAACTAGAAATTATTAAGAAATAAATGAAAAATCAGATCATCCAGAAAAAAATCGTATGATTTGATAGTTCATTGGGGAAAAAAAGACTAATATGACATTTGTGAGCATAGCTTGTTTAATTTTATTTCCTTTTAACAAGTTTTTAATATAATTATTATAGTTTAAAAGTATTATGGTTTTGAAATCTCTTACTATTTTGGTTCCATTATTCAAGATTACAAGGCACCTATACAACAAAGTAGAGTTTATTCTATTGCTTTTGTAAAACGGGAAGCTAATACACTGACACATGAACTTGCTAGGTTATCTATCGGTTTCCCTTCCCCTTTTATTTGGAACAAGGCACCATCTTTTTTTTTTTTTTTAATGGCCTCTTTGATGTATGAGTTAAATATGATGAATGAAACCAAAAAAAAAAAAAAAAAGAAAAAGGAAAAGTATAAAGTCTTTGGCGGTTCAAGTTGTGGCGTAGTGATTGAATGCTTAGGATCTAGACAAGAAATTCTAGGTTCAAACCACTCCTAAACCTCCCTCCTCTTATACCCCCTTTTATCTCCCCTCGTATCAAAAAGCGTCTTATTTAAAATAAAAAATATATATATATAGCCTATGTCAAAAACTAAAAATTACAACTTACAAAAAAAAAAAATTACAATTAAGCTGAAAAGATAGGAATTTAGTTTAAAAGGATCTCCTACTCTAAGTCTACTATACATCAGGTGAGAGAACATGACTAGTTTTATAGTGCCTTATTAACCTAATAAAAAACTACCATATTAACCTAATAAAAAACTACCATTTTAGCTAATAGATCTTTTCACATGCTTATTTAGCCACAAAAAAGATGAAAAGGAAAAATTCTGAATTCAAGGATTATAATGCAATACAAAACTTTAATAAATTTCTACCTTAGAAATGGAACGGTAGCCGTCATTAAACATTGCTATAGTACATAATATCACTTGCTCACTCTATCACAATCAATAAGAGAAATGCGCACATAATCGCACAAAATTGAAATTGAATAGTTACTGTCCAGTATTTTTCATCTAAACGTAATTTCCGCTATCTTTAATGTATGTAATTTTACACATGAAGCTGCGATTTGAACACAACGGAAAAAGAGTATAAATGAAATATGCTAATCGTTCACTTCTGGAATATGTTTTAAAGAAAAACTAGACAAGAATATAGCTAAAGAACTACAGTTTTCCTGTATTCATGACAAAAGAAATGTTAACCCCATAGTATATATCAATTCACACATATCGCCGAGCCACCCATTGTTTGGAGAAGGAACTAGAGTACCACAGTCACTTTACAGAATAGAAACTCAAATGCAATATTTTGCTTCTCAGAAACTTTGACTTGGGGAGGCACCAGATTCAAGAAGCTTCTTTAGGATGAACTACTAGCCTCCGATGTTTCTGTCTCATCCTCTGCTAGAAAAGCAAGTTTTGTTGGACAAGAAGTAACTTGTAAAGTTATGAACAGCAAAAAAAGAAGTTTATGTATTCTATTCTTCTAAAGTTTAGATAAAATGCTCAATTGCCTAAACCTTCCAAGAAAAGTGAAGCGTAAGCAAGCACAAGAATGATTAAAACAGGGAATCAATTAATTGACAGTTCTCGCCTTCCATATTTTAATGTACTCAAGAACCATAATGGCATAAAAATTGGTTGCAAGATAGATAGTGAAAGATTCTTGTAGAAAGTAAATGGAATCAATGAACATACCAAACAACGATTTGATTGTTGGCCTCTTTGGCTTGGTATTTTTCTTCTTCAGTTCAGCTATGAAAAGGAGTGATAAAATTAATTAAAAGAAAATATATGTTGACATTCAGGGAGAGGGGGGGCGGGGGCCCAACCGCATCTGCAAAATTTAGCTACAGAAAGGCCATGAATAGCATACTATGTACCAGCAGGAACAACATGAGTCCGTCAAAGCTTGACAAACATGTTATTTGAAAATGTGTATGTGTGGCAGCCCACACGTCAGTGTGTATGTGGGGGGCCGGGGGGAGGGGGGAGGGGGGAGGTGGGAGGGGGAGACTCACCCATTCCAGGCACTTGGTATTCATTCACAATTTCAAAGTTCTTGTACGTGTAACCAACAAAGTTAATATCTTTGGATGAGATCATCTACACAGTGAGAGGAAGAGAAATAAGCACAAGACAAAATTGAATAGAGATTTTAAAGAAAAAAATAATAGAAGTCGTAATGTATTCGAAGATGATGATGATGATACTATGCTACAGTCCAAAATGAAAATCTAACCCTGCAAATCTGGCACATAAGGCAGGTATTCATTTGTCGGACAGTTGGAAAGCACTGAATCAGTTCAACAAATGTCCTACTTGACATTGAACAAAAGTAGTGGTCTAGAAACTGAAAAAGGAAGAACGTTTCACAGCAAATGAATGACACCTTGGGTTGTCAACGTGATTACCACAGAGTGATTATAGGGTCCGGAAACAATTTCTCATTAATTTTCCTGAACTAAAATAGTTAACTATTTCTTTGCCTGAATTCTATTACAATTATAAATTGAACAAAATATGTTGTTTGATGTGAAAGTAGAAAATAGACAAAAATCATCAATATTTCTTCAATATTCTACTACCCTGGCTTGTTTCCAACATTCATTTGATTGTATATACACGTGACTAGGCCTGTATCCATACAGCTTTTCTTTCGCCAATTTTAGAGGACAATACGGTAAAACCAGTGGGAACTACAAACAAGTGGCAACCAAGTATCTTGGGGTTCATAATGAATAGGAGTGAAGTAGATACATTAGATTTGTCGGAGTTGGGGATGCATTCAAATGTAAATCAACTAAATTTTTCAGCAGAGTACCTTTCTCCACGGACCAGATTTTGATGGACTCTGAGTTTGGTCATCAGGCTGCAACCAGACAGTAGTCATTATTTAGCTATCGTCAACTTTCTGGAAATTAAAAAAAAAAAAAAAAAAAGAAGGAAAAGAAAACAGGAAAACAGGAAGCAGCAGAAAGAATTATTGTTAAGACCACCAACACCTCATCAAATTTCTCAAAATTTTGGGTGTCCAGCTCATCCTTGACTTCAGGAATGAAAGCAGCTTCCATATGATTTATTCTCTCCCAGTCAACTCCCTTGAACCAGGGGTGCGCCTAGGTCAAAAAGAAGCACGGTAAATTACATAACCCCATTAACTCCTGGAACTGATTAAAGAACATAGCATTGGACACACCATACAACACCTTTATCTCATTAGCGCCTTTTGAACCAAGCCTGTGGTTGACATTACAAAGTAGTTTGGTTATGAGATCTTTTGCTTCCCGAGATAGCTTTGCTTCTTCTGGAAACTTTAGATGTGCTCTCCAGTTTACTATCTGCGCATAAAAACAAGTTATTATATTCTTAAGTTAATGAAATCATTAGGTTCACTTATTATCGTTTATTTCCCTAAACAAACCTTTAAGTTCATAAATAACAGAATGGACATAGGAGATCCCATAGGTCACACAGAATGTGTTTGAAACTGAGTACAAGTTGAAGGTAGTGTTGGGTTCAACAAATTGAGTGGTTGAAATTGATTGTGCATTGGATGGTAAATTTATAAATTCTCCAGGAGTTGGAAAACTGAAAGAGCCATCTTATTGGGCTCCCTACTTAAATGCTTCTAGCAATCACAATACCAGTAAATGGAGGTTAATGCTTCGGAGTCCTCATATGAGTGAAAATTCATAATGTATTTTCAATACTCTTAAGCGCCCATACCCTGTATGGCTATACCGTCTAACAGACGTGTGCTCTTCCGATCGTCCATCCATCCTGGGGAAACCTTTTCACACTTCTGTTAGCTTTAGCAAGGCAATGCTCAATACAGTGGACCTCCCACTCATAAAAGACTTCTAAAATGTATGCTTAGGAACAATTATGCTTTACCAATTACCAGCCAAAATGATATAAGGGTGAAATGATGCATGAACAAAAAGAGAAGTGAAAAGTTTGCAAAACCCATGACAGGAACCAAGTAAAGATCAAATATGACATGGAGAAAATACCATGAAGAATTCAACAAAGAAAGCTTTCAGCTTACCTTCCTACAAGTTGACATAGGATCATCAGAATAAAAAGGTGGATATCCCACAAGCATTTCATACATAATAGCACCAAGTGACCACCTGCAGAACAAGGACTCGCCTGATGTTGCAATATAGGAGGTAAATAATTCACTCATTTTTTTAATGGCCGAGATATGTTGGTGTAGTTCTCCCTCTCTTTCTTTTCCTTTTCGTTTTTACTTTCCAATTTCCATTCCTTTTTGGGGAGTTGGGGGGCGGGGGTTCACTTCCCTGAATCTTCTTTTCTTTTTCATGTTTTAGAACTAAAGCATAAAGGAGGTTGCTTCGGAGAATAGAAACTTGTAAACCATAAATATTTATATCGTTGCCTAAAATCCAGAACCTAAATTCACCCAGATGGAAGGATTGTAATATTGAGTGGAACTCACATCTTCTCTTCTTTCATAATAAATTCCACTGACCAACAAATTCATTGTGAGTGTATCAACAAGCAGGTTTTAGATGGTCATTCGTATCTACAATAGTAAAAATTAACATAAAGAACATACATGGAAGTGAAACATAAATGTGACACGGTACTAACCAATCGCATTCCATACCATAACCCTTCTTCAGCAGAACTTCTGGAGCAATGTAATCTGGAGTGCCAACAGTTGAGTAAGCCTGCAAGATTCACCAATCAAGTATCAAAAGCAAAACTGATGATTCAAGCACCAAAGTCTGGGAAACAACATAAGAATAGAAATTTCATAAATGGTCCAAAACTTAATAAGAGCAGTAAAAAAGGAACAGTTCAAATGAGTTTACTTAAAATAAATAGGTCCTAATATAAATTGTTTTTGGGTCAGTAATAGTCAAAATTTAAGGTACTTGTCCAAAAGAAGCCCCTACCTTACAATTATTTTTTTTTAAAAAAAAAAAAAAAAAAGGAATTATGAGAAAGATAAAGTAACCTGTTCAATCACATGTAGAAATACACGAGAAACTTGCTCTACATAGATAACTGACTTCCATCAGAGAAACATGAAACTTACAAGCATCCGCCTGTTTTTCTGCCAATGTTGTAATTGTTCTTGTTGTGTTCGCTTAGGAGTATGAGCACGATCATCACTTCTCAAAGCTCCATAGGAGTTTTCTCTAACTGAAAAGTCCTCTTGCAGAGTGCTATAGTCCAAAGGCTTGCATAGACCAAAATCTGATAGTTTCAAATGACCATATCTATCGAGTATTAAGTTGTCAGGCTTAATATCTCTGCAGCAGATAAAGAGGTAAAGAAAGATGTCAAACTTACAAAAATACCCAAATCAAACTGCAGAAGTGAATCAGAAATTGCAAGTTAAAGCAGCTATCAACGGACCTATGTATATAATTATGTTTATGGATGGATTCAATAGCTAAAACTGTCTCTGCTACATAAAATCTGGCCTCATCATCCGTCAAGGTATCCTTTCTCATAAGTAAAGTCATCATATCTCCACCAGGTAAATATTCCATTATAAGATACAAATACTCTTCATCTTGAAAGGAAAAATAGAGCTTGACAATGCAACTACTATCCACCTCGGCAAGCAGATTCCTTTCAGCTTTCACATGCTCCACCTAATAGGATCGAGAATCTAAAGACCAATCATATAGTTAACAGGAATATCCCAACGTAATCTAAAAATCAAATCACTTACCTGGCCTCTACGAAGCATCTCAGATTTCTTAAGTTTTTTCATTGCATACACCTGACCTGTGGTCTTCTCCCTGCAAAGTCTAACCTACATAAATAAGGAAGAACCATTTAGTAACTTTCCATTTTTACAAGATTAAAGTTCTTGACATCTCTTAGGCATCAACAAAACCACATAAACAACAAAAAGAATGACGAAAGAAATAAAAAGAAATAGAGAATACTCTATGGCATTGCTGGTTGCTGAGAAATTGAAGATTGCCTGTGATTTGAGAAAAACTTTAGGGATCTGATTTATTTACCGTATGTTCAGTATATTTACACTTTGTTTGTTTACCATTTAAAACCTAACATCATTTATCAACCAATTTAAATTTCAAACTTTTGCCACATGGCAGCATATCATCAAGCCACATATTTGATGTGATGTAACTTTTCACATCATTTTAATCATTACCTCCACATCGCATCATTACGTAACGACACCTATACAAAATTTGAATTTTAAATCCATTTAAAATTTCTCCAATTAAAAATGGTTGCCAAACATAGTGTTAGTCAATCTTGTAAACTAGAAAAGTTAGCATGATACTTCTAATTTGTTCCTAACTTTGTGCACCAGCATCTCCTCTAAGGAGATAGTATAACTTTGTAAAGTGAGTCACAATAAAACTATTCTGTTACAGTTAGTCTGTTGATGTCCTCAAAATGTGCATAGAAAGAATTCTTCCCTCAGTATAAATCCCGAAAGGTGTAGACAGAAAGGAGTCAGAAAGAACTCCTTTTCTGAATTCAGTTGAATGACTGTTTACAAAGCAAACAAATTGTTCAACCATCTTGACACAATGAGAGTGCCTCCACTCTCTCTATAGCTTCTAAATGCAAAAAGACAGTTTCTACGGGCTTACTAAAGCTCATTTTGGTAACTGGAGAAGTTAGCCACTTCCGTAAACCATATAGGGTTTAAATTGACTTGGATCAATTATTAGAGCATGCAAACAACCTACACCCGAGTTAACCTCCTATTTCTATTTCAAAGTAGAAATTGGTCAACCCAATCACACTCCCATTTTTCATGGGATCCACATGTACTAGACAAATGTCCAGAACTCATTTCTACTCATTCTATGGTAACATGCAGACAAATGTACATTATCAACTGAGAGAAGAACCGTAAAAGCAGACATGCAACCTCAATGTTAAATTGCTTCAGTTTTTCACATTCTCTAAGCATGGAGAAACAACTTTATTATCAATATTTATTAGCAAAAGTGTGGCTAACATCCCTAAGAATACCGTCTTGCACTTCTACCCCCAACCTTTAATTCTTGGCATTCCCATCTTTAATTGTTCATGAGTTTTAGTACCTTATACGCCTGTTGACAGTTTCCATTTAAAATGGCTGTTAAGTGGGAGTGGAAAGGCAAATCATCCTTAGCTTTAACATAAATGCAAAATAATACCAGGAAAAGAAAAATTAACTCTTCCGATCTCAAAGATTAAAAAAATGAAAGACGAAACCTATCACCTTCTCCAGCAACTCAAAGAAGAGAAGGGTGCAACATATGTGGCTATCAAGGAAACGAGAGAACCCCATATGGCTATGATTGAAGGATATGAATTTATCATTGGATGGTCCCATAGATCGGAAGAGTTATAATTGTATTCTCCAATTTCTGATGATACTTTCCGATCTCACCAGAAATAGACTGCTGCCCCTATAGTAGTGGGAAATATTACGGTTGGTAACAATTAGATGCCATAAAGCCTGCTTGTGAAGAGGCTAAGGGAAAGTTGAGAAAGAGAATATCATTTTTCTTTGTTTACTTTAATTTTTCTTTTTTCTTCTCTCTGTATCTATTGATTTGATTTTGCTTAATTGACTTGGAGTATTTCTGTCTTTCTAAATTTGAGGGCCATTTTAGCTACGAAACATCGACAGGGACAGTTACCACTACTTAATTAATGGAAGTTTAAGGATAGTGCACAGATAAAGGTTAAGGATGGTAGAACACAAACGGGTATAGATTAAGAATGGCATCAACTTAGGCTAATTTACATTAGCAACGACGCTCTTCCGATCTCCTTTTGTATGAGCTTTAAATAGTCATTGCATTCAAGTGAACTACCCTTATCTAATTGAGATATATTTCCTGTGGTTGGTATGAGATGTCATAGAGATGACCAAAGAGCTTCTTTCAGTTTCTATTCTACACTCATTCTTGTTTGGTGAAGGATGAGAAATCAAGACCAATGGGATATATATAACTGTTTTACTTATCATCAAAATGTACAGCTAATGAACCCCAGTAACAATGGCAATGTTTAAATAAGCATAAAATAACATGGGTGCAGATTTAAGTGCAAGTACAAATTAAAGTGTTGAACTAATAATTTTAAAATATATCTTATCATTTAGTCAAACAAGTCAGTGATAATTCTATTAAAAACCTTTACCTCCCCAAAAGCACCCTTTCCAATCATTGTCAGCAACTCAAAGTCATCAGCACCCAATTTATGCCTTTGAAGGCGCATATATTCAGTTTCCTTCTTCTCTAAAAATTTTAACAGGTTATTTTGATCTTCTTCTGACACATCAGCATCAGCTAGCTTCTTCTCTAGCAAATTTCTCCTGTTTGCACGATTGAAAATAATTACATGGATTCAGACAGAGTAGAGTACAGCTGAAGACATCTCACAACAGTAAAAGTTCATATTCAAAGATATGATGCCACAGCAAAGCATATAAAATTGGATTGAAGGTTTACTTGCAATAAACCTACAAGTCTGCGAGATATTGAAGAAATCATAAATTCCAAGCAAAACTCCTTTTTTCCTTGTTTGCAGATTGAGTGAGGTACAAAAGACAGTTTTCAAAAGAAAACATAAAGGCCTTGGAAGCAATATTTCAACGTCCTTTATATAGATATTGTCCTATTACTAATAATTGCTGTACACATGCGAGGTAGAGTTTATTGCACCCGATACAGTTGTAGATTAACATTTACACATGTAATGCAAAAACAATACTCCATGTGTCCGAAATATAAAGGCTTGTTTTACTTTTTTGGATGTCCCAAATATATAGGCTTGTTTCTAATTTAAGAAGTTATTATTTATTCTTTTACGAAATAGCCTTATTTAATATACGTAGCAATAACTATTATTTTTATTAAATAAGGGTATATTGGAAAATTCATTTGAAAATTTTGCTTTTCCAATAACTCTTCTAAATCTTGTGAAAAAGTAAACAAGCCTATATATATGGGACGGATGTAATATTTGTTACAGTTTCATATAGGTGCATGCTTTGAAGAATAAAAAATGCAGCCATTAAAAGTCAAGACTATACCACGTTTCCCTTAAGCAAAAGATGTAGAGAATGTACAATGGGAAAGATAACTGTATATTATGCAAACATAAGAAAGTACATATGAATCCTAGAACAAATTCCAAATGATACTTCTAAATAATTTTTAAAAAAAAAGAAAGAAATGTGAAGTGATGTCATAATTTTGGTCATGGTAGAGTTAACTAAATGGCCATACATACAAAAGTTAAATTAAATAAAAATAAAAATAAAAATTAAACTTAAAAAAGAGAAGATTAAAAAAGGCAATATATTACTGATTAGAACGAGTCAGCTGTAAGTAATATAAGTAGTTCAGCTAACAAAAAGGAAAAACTTCAATAGATTTTCAATTTCTTCCCTTTTACCAACTACTTCACTCGAGTACTTCAAATTAAGAAGAGAAACAAAAGATACCCTTGAGAATGAATTTGATCAGCCTCCTCCGTTTAATTCTGATTAATTAGTTTCCGTTCTACAGCACGAGGAACACATATAAAATGGTTTGGCGAGGTATGTTAAGGCATAATTAATGTCCTTGTCATATTCTCTTGTAATTGGGTAACTCGGTCACAGAAACAACTTAAATGAGTTCAGACTCCCAATCGTATATATATTAAACATATCATTCAAATGAAGATGCCCATTTAACCAACCATTACGTCCCCCCTTAATTCAGAAAAACCAGCTCCAAAATACATATACAGCATAATATGAAGCAACATAATCGGATAATACTCACAACAGATGACATACCGTTCCCTCCTCTCCTGCAAATTTTTCATCTGCTCCTTGTAATGATTTTCTATATACTGCTTTGCTGCAGATCGGAAGAGCGTAAGATTTGAGGCTTCCTCCGATGAAAGCTGCTTCAGATCTTCTCTTTCACTGCCCATTGTATCCTTCTTCTTATTTGTCGTCCTCAAGCGATCCCGTGGTTGAAGCTTATGAAACCAACTCCTTGCAGAATCCATTAATTCTTGGTCTCAACTTAGAGGTATTCTGGATAGCGCTCCAAATAAACTTATCATTCTAAGCTGATTCCATGCATTCATTTAATCCAAAAACCTAAGAACGACAAAAGTTAAGCGCACAAACTATCATAAAGAAATCGTAGAACACCAAGATACTACATCAGTGTATCTACACAGTTGGTATATAACAACTATCTGTCTATCTCAAAAGCCAAAAACTACCCAAGAGAATTACAAAAGAAAGTATTACAGTCGCCCTTAAATAACATACAAGCACACAACCCAGAAGCTAAAAATCCCAAAATTCAATGCCCATGAAAGGTCAACGGATTCAACTGCACAAAATTACAACTCATATAACTATGCACAAATTATTTTCAGTATCTAAAATTTTCCTATAAAAAGTAAGTGCAAAAGATTAACTCAAAAACAAGAGAAAGGCAACAAAATCATCCGAAAACAAAGAGATCACCTACCGCCAAATTAGTTGCCGAGTAGAGAGACACCCAATCCCCAAAATACAATCTTGCACGTATATTGAACACAACAAATATTTTTAACAAATTGATTATCTTTGTGGGCAGTTGTCACAGAACCGGCTTTTGTGCAGGTTATAATTTGTTCAATTCTGACCCTCCACGGTGTTTTCTATAGGGTTAATTTGACAAAAGGTCCCCAACTTTTGAATTAAAAATCGATTAAGTTCTCAATTTTTTTTTCAATCTCCTATGTCCCCAACTTTTTATAAATAGGCACGAAAAGTCCTTTTTTCACTATTCAGTCAATTTTTTTTTAAATGAAGAATATACCTTAGTTTATTAACTTTAAAAGTAAAATATTTAAAAATAATAAAAACTTCAAAAGAAAAAAGGAAAAAACCCTCCCCTTCCCTCCCCTCTAAGAACCAATGGAAACGGCAGCATTTTACTACTGTTTCCTGCTGTCAAAATAGGGGTGAATCCCCTCCATTTACGGCCGGAAACAGCCTGTTTCCTACAGTAAATTGAGGAGGTTCACCCCCTCCCCAAATGCTGCCAAAAATGGCAGCAAAAATATTACTATTTCTAGCAGTATTTTGGGGAGAGGTGTGAATCCCCCATTTGCTGCCTGAAACGACAGCATTTTTAGGGGGTTCACTCCCCAAACTTTTGCTGCTGTAAAATGCTGTGGTTGCACTCCCCAAACTTTTGCTGTTGTAAAATGATGTGTGGTTGGGGGGAGGGGTGGGGGTTTTGGGTGGGTTTTTGCCTTTTTTATTTAAATTTTTTATTATTTTTAAATATTTTATTTTGAAAATTAATACATTAAGGGTATATTTGTCATTTTTTAAAAAATTGACCGAATAGTGAAAAAAGGAATTTCGTGCGTATTTATGAAAGGTTGGGGACTCAAGAGAGTACAAAAAATTAAAGACCTAATCGATCTTTAGCCCAAAGGTTGTGGACCTTTTGTGAAAGTAACCCTTTTCCATACCATACCACTTAAATGTGGTTTGGGCGTTGCCATCTGACTTTTATGTTTCAAAAAACATTTATTAGATGCAGCGAAAAGTACACAAACATTTATAATTATCTTTATTTAGCATTCATATTCAATCACTTTCTTATTAGAAAAAATTGTTAAGTTCTAACTGTACGAAAAATACATCTTCAATCTAATCTAATTAGTAATTAATAACTATATTAGAACAATCTCATCAAATTTAAAACAATCGTCATTGACGAACAAACTTTTTGTGATGGTTACTATAAATAAATACAAATCGACCAGCAAAAAACCAGTCATACGTTTCAAACTCAACATTTTGTTTGTTCGCATTTGATTGTGTTCTGGCTCTATAATTCGGATTCAGTTAGTCGTTGGGTGAACTGGTTACTGATATCGATCCAAAAAAAAGGCAGTAGGTACAATTAGGCAGTAAACAACCAACTATCGTACTGTAGAAATTGGATAGGTTCGATCCATAACCATTAGATTAGGGCCTCCTAAAACGATCTACTAAATTCATTCATTGAGTTGTTTCAAATGATTAAAAAAGGGCCAATTATCAATAGAACTCCTTGTCATCTCTATGTAAAAAATTCGTTTGGCCGAGGGCTTCGAAAGACAAGTATATAAAAATCCTACCTTAAAAGACTTTACAACATATGGGCTTAGTGAATTTTTTAATCGGATTCGAATAATTAGATGTGTGTCCAAAAATATACGTGTACAAATATTTCCCAGAACATTTTTTTTCTTTTTACTTTCTTAAAGATCTAAATTAATTTTAAAAATAAAAATTATATTCATAAAAAATAAATAAATAAAAATTATATTCATGACAAACAAAGTATATTCAATAAAATTCAACTGATTAATATGAAAATTTTCAAAAACCTCTAGAAGGTTCTGTAGCAAAACCACAAACACCGCGTGACGTGCATCCCGAAGGTTTTGTAACAAAACTACCTACACCGCGCGATATGTATATATGCGTGCCACGTGTATTTCATACAAATTATGATTATTTAAATACACATGACATGCATCTAAACATGTCACGTGAGATGAGAGATTTTGTAATAAAACCTCTCGTTGTAACAAAACAAGGGACTCTTAATTAATAATATTCAAAATGAATTCTTCGTTATTGACACGTTATTGTCTGCAAATTAGATAACATGTTCGTCTGCAAATTAGATACCATGTTTGTCCGAAAGACAATTTTTATTTATTTTTTATAATTATTTATCGCTAAGAGTTGACTAATAAAATGATTGCACATGAACGTGCATGCCTACAAGTTTTTCTTCTATTTTTTCTCTCATTACATTTTACAAATAATATAATAATAATGCATAAATAGATGGTTTTGTTTCATTAATTTTATTTATATAATATTAATTATTAAAGATTAAAAAAATTACGTGACAGACTGAACATAAATCAATGTTCATTTATTTATAATTTTGCAGAATAAAAAAAACGGCATGTGATTTCAATAAAGTCATCAGTCTATCTTTCCAATCTACTTTATCCAACTCAAACTCGTCACAAATAACATGGTGCATAATCCTTTGAGTGGAAATCTATTTGCAATGATTCAATTTTGATGGTCATTGAATTAACAAAATGTGTCAATTTTCAGTGCTCACACTTTGTTTTTTAGGAATTGAATCACTTATATTTTTTTAACTTTCCTTTTAAGTTCCTCATCATCATATAAAAGGTGATAATATTTAATCTTGCCATGTGTCCTGATTTTAAAATATAACACTAATTATAATTGATTGCCAAATAGATTTTTAATATTCACAAAATAAAATAATATCAAAATACATTAATTAAATTAAATTAAATATAATTAAGTCAAACTCACTAGAACTTCTCACCAAATTACTTTCAATGGACCAACACAGCCAAACAAATAAATACTCAAGAAATATTTGTAGAGTAGTTGGTGATAGATTGCCATCAATCCCAGTCAATATATGTGTGTGTGTGTGTGTATACACCTAAAAACTACAGATATTTAGAGGACTTCTGAACAAAGGAAACTATTCTTATCACTATTTTTCAATGAGATGGTGAATATACAATCTATTAGTCTTAGATTGTTAGCCTACAAGCCTAGACAATAAACCCATATCTATTATGTTTATAACAGTGTTTAAAAAAACATAGCACATGAAGAGTTGTCGAGCTCAAACTTTGAGTCTATACGTATTTAAACGCACTAATGTTAGCTTAAACCTTTTTGTGAATAATGTCACATAAAACCCTAATCCCACGTTAAAACATCGAGAATTAAAATCCTAATAAGCGGAAGCGTACTTGAATTCAAAGACATCATTAACTCTCTAGAGTCGTACGGTTGGCCTTCCAGATCAACACGCTTTCTTTAGGTTTTCTCTCTGAAGATGGGATATCAAACAGAATAGAATTTCTTGAATGTGTGATCCGGGGACCATAACCGATGTATATATAGATAACGACGCGTTATCCCTAGGATTTTACTATTTCAGCCCATCATTAAAATAGAAGCCCATTAGATCTCTACACATTAAAAGCACACACCCTATCAGATACACTAAAGCCCAAATTACCGAAATCTTATTAGATCACTTTAAGCGGGCTTAACCTTATATGACAGCCCACAACACATAATTATTCACATATAAGCCCAACGTTAGATTAAGGGTCCAACACTCTCCCACTCGGGCTATATGTGTAACTTTATAATCATGCATTGAAAAAATAACCATATGAGCTCAAATTTGCTGTCATTACCAAAATGTATCTATATCCAATCCGGTCCATCAATCATATCAATATAGGATCAAGGCGGCCTTTGTCACATCTTTCGTGACTCGACCCATCAATGGTCACATATACTAATACAATGAATGACATGGATCATAATGTGGATGTGTAGCATGGAAATTACATGCAATGTGATCTTAACATGCTATTTCCAACTGGTCCACCTAAAACCTTACTGAGATCAAACCATACCAAAATCAAAGTGTGAATAAACCAAAAAAACTGGATTTCTGCAGAAAATGACCAAATATCCAGAAACTAAAATAACTGAAAAATGTCTATATTGGAAAAGCATCTAAGGGTATAAACTCCCACTAGAACTAAATAACCTCAAATGACTTGACACTCATATGAGCAGTGTGCTCATGAAACATTTTGGGTGGCAATCCTTTAGTAAGTGGATCTGCGACCATGGAGTTTGTACCGATGTGCTCTATAGACAATTGTCCACTCAGAACTCTTTCTTTAACAACTAGGAACTTGATATCTATATGTTTTGACTTAGCCAAGCTCCTATTATTATTGGAATATAGAATTGATGACTTATTGTCACAAAATAACTTGAGTGGCCTTTCAATTCTATCGACTATGCGCAGCCCCGTAACAAAATTTCGCAGCTATATCCCATGATTGGATGTCTCATAACATGCTACAAATTCTGCTTCCATTGTGGAAGATGCTACTAGAGACTGTTTAGCACTCTTCCAGGAGACAACACTTCTAGCAAGCAGATAAATATAGCCCGGCGTAGATTTCTTACTATCTTGGCATCCAGCGAAATCGAAGTCAGTATACCCAATGATCTCAAGCTGATCCGACCTCCGATACGTGAGCATGTAGTCTTTTGTTCTCTGTAAGTACCGCAAGACCCGTTTGGCTGCTTTCCAATGGTCTACTCCTGGATTGCTTAAATATCTGCCTAACATCCCTGTAATGTACGCAATATCCGGACGCGTACAAACTTGGGTAGACATCAAACTCCCCACTGCTGAAGCATAAGGAATCTTTTGCATTTCCTTTTACTCAAAATTATTCTTAGAGCACTATATGAGACTAAACTTGTCTCCCTTAGCTACAGGGGTATCACCTAATTTACAATCTTGCATGTCATATCTCTTACGAACTTTTTCGATATAGCCCT
The DNA here is from genome assembly GCA_963692815.1 of Nyctanthes arbor-tristis. Lineage (NCBI taxonomy): Eukaryota > Viridiplantae > Streptophyta > Magnoliopsida > Lamiales > Oleaceae > Nyctanthes > Nyctanthes arbor-tristis. The sequence goes on along the minus strand of CAVNYN010203970.1, from coordinate 45,960 downwards.
TTTGTATAATCCAAGAATACCCCGAGAGTTATCGTGGTCTTCTGATCTCTAATACAAAAGAAGCGTCACCAAGATTTTTCATCTCAAAATTCTTAGCTAGATATCTCTTAGTTTCGTGCAATAATCCTATATTGTTGCTGGCAAGCAAAATGTCATTGACATATAAAACCAGAAAAATATACCTACTCCCACATAACTTATGGTATACACAATCATTGACTAAATTCACCTCAAATTTGAAAGAGATGATCACTTGATGAAATTTGAAATACCACTGTCGAGATGCTTGCTTGAGTCCATAGATGGATTTCTTAAGTTTGCAAACCATATTCTTTGGATCTCCCGATACAAAGTTTTCTTGCTGCTCCATATAAATCATTTCATCAATATCACCATTTAGAAACGCTGTCTTTATATCCATCTTATGTAACTCAAGATTGAAATGCGCCATTAATGCCATTATAATTCTAAAAGAGTTTTTTGAAGAAACTGGAGAGAAAGTCTCTTTGTAGTCGATGCCTTCCTTCTGTGAAGCCCTTTGCAACAAGACGTGCCTTGTATCTCTCCACATTACCTTTTGAATCCCTCTTGGTCTTAAATATCCATTTGCAACCAATGGGTTTCGCGCCTTCTGACAATGGTATAAGATCCCACACATCATTATCTTTCATGGACTTTATCTCCTCATTCATGGCATCAATCCACTTTTGATAATTAGAACTTTCCATGGCTTGATGGAAGTTGATTGGATCATCTTCCATCACTCCAATGTCAGTCTCATGTTCTTGAAGAAATACAATGTAATCATCTGGCACTGCACTTCTTCTCTCTCTAGTGGATCTTCTTAATGGCATAGGTTCTTGAGGTGGCAGAGTTTGTTCTTCTGGAACTGTTACTTCATTGGGAGATTCTTTGACATTATCTTGATTTGTTGTGTCTTGAACAAAATCAGGAATGGAATCCTAACCAATGTCAATAACACCTATGGGAATATCAATATATTCCTCTTCAAGAACAAAGTTCCTAACCACATCTCCTCTTGCAAACTAGACATCCTCAAAGAACTGAGCATTTCCTGATTAGAAAATTGACTTAGTAGTAGGATTATAAAACTTGTACCCCCTAGATCTTTCAGAGTATCTAATAAAATAGCAACTCACAGTTCTTGAGCTCAGTTTCTTTTCATTAAGCTTATGAGGTCTTGACTCAGCTGGACATCCCCAAATATGCAAGTGCTTTAAACTAGGCTTTTTGCCTGTCCAAAGTTCATAAAGGGTTTTGGTAGTTGCTTTTGTCGGAACTCTATTAAGAGTATAAGTTGTAGTCTTGAGTGCTTCTCCCCAGAGTGATTCTGGTAAGGTAGAATGAGATATCATACTCATTACCATGTCCTTAAGCGTTCTGTTTCGTCTTTCAGCAACACTATTCATAGTGGGCGAACCCGGCATAGTGTACTGTGGGACGATACCGCATTCCTGTAGGAACCTAGCAAAAGGTCCTGGACGTTGTTCACCTGAACTGTTATATCTGCCATAGCATTCACTACCACGGTCAGATCTGACGCTTTTGATCGTTTTCCTGAGTTGGTTCTCAACTTCAGCCTTATAGTTTTTGAACACATCTAGCGATTGTGCCTTTTCATGAAGAATATAAATATAGCTATATCTAGAAAAATCGTCTATGAACGTTATAAAATATTGTTGATCATTCCAAGAAGTTGTAGGAAATGGTCCACAAATGTCTTTATGTATAAGTTCTAAGACGTCCAAAGTCTTGTTAGCTTCAAATCTTCTTTTGTTGGTTTGTTTCCCCTTTATACAGTTAATGCAAACATCAAAATATGCAAAATCGAGGGGATCAAGAATTTCATCTGACACAAGTCTCTCAATTCTCCGTTTGGAGATGTGACCTAATCTCTTGTGCCATAATGAAGCAAAATTCTCATTGGTTAATTTTCGCTTTACACCTTATATACTTAATTGTAGGGATTCATTAAATGAAGCAATTGTATCAATAAAATAAAGATTATCATATCATGATAAAGAACCAGACCCAACTAGTTTTGAATCATGAAACGAACTAAATTTTACATTTCCAAATAAACCAAAATAACCAAATTTGTCCAAAGCGGGAATGGAAATTAAATTCCGTCTAAAAGACGGCACAACAAATGTCTCATCAAGATCCAAATAATATCCAGTCTTTAACAATAATCTAAATTTTCCTATTGCCTCTACTTCAACCTTCGTGCCATCGCTAAAATAGATGTAGCTTTCACCATCACTTGGTTTTCGCCAACTCAGGCAGCCCTTTCTTAGCACGCCAAGCGTGGTAATTGGTGCAATGCTTCTTCTTATGCCCTTCAGTTCCATAGAAGAAACAACCAGTACCTTCTGAATCATCTAATTTCTTTTGTTGTTTCTTTTGAGTTGCTATATCTGCAGCTTCTTTATTTTTTTTTTTTGTTTCCCTTGTTCTTGTTTTTAGATGTTGAGGCTAGATAAAGACTTTCTGTCCTATCTTGCTTTAACATTTCCTCTTCTTGAACATAGTGTGATATGAGCTCATTCAGAGACCAAGTCTCTTTCTAACAATTATAGCTCACTTTAAATTGATTAAACTGTGATGGAAGAGATATTAGAACCAGATGCACTAGCAAGTCCTCAGAGAGGTCAAGTTTAAGTGCTATGAGACATCTCTAAGATGTACTCCTTGATATTGCCTTTACCTGTATACCTCATTGAAATAAGATTTGCCAAGAGTGTACCAATTTCAGCCTTTTCATTTTTGATAAACCTTTTCTCAATATCAGCAAGGAAATTTTTAGCTATTACAATATTTTCAGAAATTGTGCCCCTGAATGCTTCTGGAATGGCCTTCTTCATGATCATCAAACACATGCGATTTGATCTCTCCCACCTATCTATATCCCTCTTTTGATCAGAGGTACTCTGATCTGTAAGAGGTAGAGGAGAATCTTCCCTTAACGCAAGGTCGAGATCCATGACTCCGAGAACTATCAATAAGTTCTCTCGCCATGACTTGAAGTTGGAACCAGTTAACATAGGAATTGAGTTGATGTTGGCAGTGATATTAGCAGGAGTCATAGCTGAATATAGAACAACAAACACGCAAAACAAGCTCACATGAATCTTCAATACCAAAATCACAATAATAAATTCAAAGAAAAGGAAAACCTATCTCAAGATACCGGACACTCCATTAATATTTTATCTTTGGACAAAACATTAACTTGTAAGTGATATCTTGGTGTAGTAATCAAACACTGACAATAAAAAAACATCTCGAACAATAAATCTTCCTTTGGGCCGGTTTATTGTTTACACATAAAAACCAAATAATTATCACATGTTTATTACCACAGGTGCAGTCAAATATCAACATTCCTTTGGGCCGATTAATATTCACATAAGTTACATGCATATGATCATTTGTATTTCAAAATAAGTCAATTTCCGCAAGAGAGGTCACTTTGGTGACATGTTGCTTCAATTAATTTACCTCAAAATACATACACAACTATGCCAATAGTTGAATTTAAAATTGTTCCTTAATCAATTCCTTAAACCATAGGAATTTAAATCCAAAGTTAACAAAAATTTAAAACCAAATATCACATGTACATGTATTGCATACATGTAAACTATAGTTTAATAATCTCATGATAAATTAATGATCAAGAATGTCCATGAATGGAGGCTGCCGAATCTAAATATTTTAGAATTTTTTTTTTTTTTTTAACACTTCACACAGCGGCCAAAATTCATAGATGATATCATGATACCGAAACCGTTTTTACAAAATTGATGGCAAAGCATCACAAGTAGACCCCGAAACTCAATCCACCGAATTGATGTAATGATTACACAAATCAATTTAATTCTTCACAACCACTAAACGCAATAAACATCATAAACAAATCAACCGAATTTATTTTGCATAATTATAATCATATTATGCAATTCAATGATACCAATCGCAGGGGCCAAAAGCAATTTAGAATTGGAATTTGTGAACATATATAATTCCATTCCCAAGTCACGCATGAATCGAAACTGAATTAGGCAGCGGCCGCCAAAATAAAGTTCCCATATATGCAATGATCCAAAGCATAATCCACGGATGCAATCCACAATAAAACGACTCGAACAAAATTTTAATCACGTAACTTAATATTCATACATCCTCAATGAATCAAACATGGGATGGCTCTAATACCACATGTTAGCTTAAACCCTTTTGTGAATAATGTCACATAAAACCATAATCCCACGTTAAAACATCGAGAATTAAAATCCTAAGAAGCGGAAACGTACCTGAATCCAAAGACATCGTTACTTCTCTAGAGTCGTACGGTTGGCCTTCCAGATCAACACGCTTTCTTTAGGTTTTCTCTCTGAAGATAGGATATCAGACATAATAGAATTTTTTAAACGTGTGATCTGGGGACCATAACCGATGTATATATAGATAACGGCGCGTTATCCCTAGGGTTTCACTATTTCAGCTCATCATTGAAATAGAAGCTCATTAGGTCTCTATACATTAAAATCCCACGCTCTATCAGATACACTAAAGCCCAAATTACTGAAATCTTATTAGATCACTTTAAGCGGACTTAACCTTATATGACAGTCCACAACACATAATTATTCACATATAAGCCCAATGTTGGATTAAGGGTCCAACAACTAATACTTGATAAAATGTGATGAATACTAATTAAAACACAAGGTATGGCAAAATGTTATTAAGCATAAATCTTGCTTAAGCGTCACCTAAGAGCTTTTTGGAACACATTGTTGTAATCATAGGGTTCCCTACCTTAGCAAACTCTTGTACAATTTGTTATATTTGTCATATTTGTTTACCTTAGCATATTCTCGTATAATCTATATATATTTTTTCCCCAACAATTCGGCCCTAAAAATAAGGGACGGATCCACAACTTTTTGCATGTGGAGGCAATTAGCAACGGTCCGTACAACAAAAAGTTCGTACCGTTACAGTGGCCAATAACACTAAATTAACAAGTGATTATTGAAAGCAATATTTAAGAAAAAATTAAAAAAAGGCAACAGATTTCTTATTTTACACCCAACGTCACAAAGTATAACTATTAATTGTACATTAAAATATAATAGTGAATACACAAAAACATTAAATAAAAAATATATACTTGAAGTTAGTAAAGGCTGTCCTTTGAAAAATAAAATGCATTACTTATATATTTTATGGGGAAAAAGATTGTCAAAAAATATAGATATAAAATCAATTTATCTAGTAGATTGTAAATAAAAATAGAATTACTTAGTGAATAAAAGAGGCATTAAACCCCACTGGCTTGCATGGGCTCTTGGTTCTATATCAAGATCCACATAGTGGATAGGAGATTGCCCGCCATTATTCATGATATACATTTTTCCGATGCAAGTAATCAATAAATTAGTGTTGTTCAAAAAAAAAAAATGAAAAAGGGCATTAAACGCTTAACACTATACCAGATGCATTCCTTATATATAATTTTTAACTGACTTTTAATATTTTTTTCTGTCATCCTCGTACAACTAACAATTTTTCTTTTCCAAGCCTTCTTATCGCGCAAAGGGTAAATTTCACAAAAGTCCCTAACCTTTGCTAAATGTAGCAAAATTCATCCTTATTTTTTTTTCAACGTTTGAGGTTCCTGACCTTTTGCAAATTCGTACAAAATATCCCTCTTAGCAAAATTTGTTCATTTCTATGGTGAACTCTCCATAAAAAGATGATTTTACCCTCCTTTTCAATTAAAAATATTTGTCTTTTCTCACCCCAATTTGTAATATGAATATAATGTGTGTATATATTTCCCCCCTCCCACCCACCTTCTTCAACTCGCAACCCCCGCTGTTTTTGGTGGCCAAGTAAACTTCTAATTGCTTCCAACTAAAATCTCGTATCACTATAATCATTTTCATTATCACCATTTCAATCATTATAAAATGGGTAATTTTCACTAGGGGTCTCTAAGTTTCCAATTTTTATACAATTTTATCTTCATTCTTTTTTCAGCCTATGAGGCTGATGCTATCCAAAACTCGAGGAATTAAAAAAAAAAAAATTTTAAAGTTAAAGGCAAGATAATGTTTTGCTAAGGGGTTCCAAAAATGCCAAGGGAAAGACTATGCGGCCTTATTCAAGGGGAGTCTTAGATAATATGGTCCAATCATGTGGCAGCGAAAGAAACCTTAGTGTAGCTGTATTGCAAGACGGATACTACATGCATATGTGGCCTATACAGCCCCATTCCTAACGGATTGTGCGGCCGCATTCCTAATGGTTTGTGCGGCCGTATTGCTTCGCGGGTGCACTAATTTGTTTCCTTTTTAGTTATTATTTCTTTTAGAATGGGATTTCATCTGTCGACATACGATTTTCTGTTTCAAATTTTCCTTCATTTCCAAGTAATTACTAAGGTTATGAAGGACTATATAAACATCTTATATCATTGTAAGTCTAGTTTATTGATGAATATTATAGATAACCCTAAAATTATTCCTTTTGAAATACTTCGTGAGAATTATATTCCCTTGCTAACTTCTTGTTATTGTTCAAAAGACTATTTTTTCTTTCTTTATCAAGAACTGTGCATTAATTCTTGTGGTAAGTATCAAATTTGAGATTCATTAAATAGTTTCACGGTCTGAATTAATTTCGTTGGATAAGTTGAATCCCAAATTGGCTTTTCCTTGCTTGTGACAATTGTTTGTGAGTGTGGAATTATTTACACGGTTTCGTGATCGTAACAGGGGCCCCAACTTTTCATTTATTGTTGCGTTAACACTCTCCATCCCAAAAGACTATTTTTCATCTTTATGAAGAAAAAAATAGTGAAAATTATATGGGTAATTTTCTCTTCAGGTCCACAATCTTTCAAATTCATATCAATTTTGTCCTCATTTTTTTGGGGCCTACTAGGTCCCCAACATTTTATTTATTATTGTATTATATCTCTAACGTCACTTTTCGTCCTCAACCTTTCATTTTTCACAATTAACTACTATCAAAATAACTATTATACCCTTAATTTTTTATTCTCGCTATAGGCCCCCAACCTTTCAATTTTATACATTTTGTCCTCATCCTGTTTGGGCGCTTGGGACCCCTAACCTTTCAATTTTTTCGTGTTATATCCTATTAACACTTTTTATACCTAACATTTTAATTTTTACTATTAATATATATTAAAATTATTATTATACAATTAATTATTTAAATAAAAAATAAAGAATTAGTTTAATTTCTTGTCTCTCTCTATGATTATCATCCCGATTTGCCCCAAATATGTTATCTGTCTCAATCTGATATTATCTACCAATTGTGGATCACAAGACGGGTTTTGAGGTTTAAAAAAATTTACGAAAAAGGAAATTTTCCCTCTCTTTTGCTGCCAGAAATGACATCACTCTGATGGTAAGTTCTTAAATGACATTATTATATTCTGGCCGTAATGAAAGGGAGTTGGGTAGATTTAGAGTGGACCAAATGTGCTAGTAATAATTTTAATAGGAATTCACAGTAGTAATGGAAAGGTTGAGAATGAAATGTTTTAGAAGAGACGTAACATGATAATAAATAAAATGTTAGGGGTCTTGTATGCCCAAAAAATGATGGGGTAAAATTTGTATAAAAAATTGTATAAAAATTGAAAGGTTAGGGACCTATAATGGAAATAAAGAATTAATGGTATAATAGTCACATTGATAAGAGTTAATGGTGAAAACTGAAAGGTTGTGGACGAAAAGTGACGTTAGAGATATAATAAGATAATAAATAAAAAGTTATAGTACGCCAAAAAAAATGTGGACAAAAATTGATATAAAATTGAAAGGTTAGAAACCTAGAGTGAAAATTACCCAAATTATATATAAAGGTTAATGGGAAAATGGCAAGAAATGGGAAAGCTCCGTCACTTATGGTATAGAACATTACTGAAAAATGGCAGGAAAATGGGAAAAATCCCCTAGTCTGCTATAAAAAATGGTGACAGAAAAGGGAGCCCACATTAGTTGCCTTTAAGTGGGAATAACTCACCATTACTACTGCCATTTCTTGGCGGTAGCCAGAGGCAATTGGAGCCAAGTCTCGTAGATTTGGGTATGGCATTTTTCTGTCAACTAGATATTTGGTACCGTTACGACGCCAGACAAATAGTGTCGTACTGCCTCCGTCTCATTTACTTTGTCCACTTTACTTTTTACACAAGAATTAAAAAAAGTATCAAGAAAGGAAATTTACATACTAACTTTCTAGAATAACTTTTTTAATGTTTAATATATTTCAAAAATTAGTTTTAAGTTTTTAAGAGTAAATATGGTAGACCTATAAATGAACATAGGAACTAAAACCCAATATAGAAATATGGCAAAGTAGATGAACATACGAGTTCCATTTTTTACTCATAATACATGTTTTTAGGGTAGCTCGACAAGACGGATTGAACTAGTGGCTTTGTCACTGCTAATGACGAATTTTTAGCATTTAAATCCATTTTGTTAATTTGCATTATTCCTATTTTATTTTGAACCAATATTTTTGTGTCTTAGCCTGTTTGTAACCATATTAACATCTATTTAAACAAATTACAATAAATCTTATCCTCGATCCATTTGCATGTTCGACTGCCTCACTAATCTTACACCAACTCGATAATGTTGCATAGTTTAGAACATATTAAGTTGTCAATCGATCAAAATTCAATGCGATTAGAAATCCAGATTAAGGAGTACACATTATCTTAATCAACGGCAGTAAAGAATAGCTTGGAGAAAGTAAATGAAGAAGTTAATGAAGATTGCCATTTAGAATAAATCAATGTAACAAAATAGCAGTGGACTTCAATATGTTCAAGCTGATTGGTAGTTGATCTACACATTTTCAAGCTACTGCTCTTTTTGCTACATAAATGTAATGTTTCGATATTCCATGTCTAATACCTTAGAAAAGTTCCTCATTTATCCAAGGGTAAAAGCAAGATTAATGTTGGGTGAAAAAGCCCAAATTTGTGGTTTTTTCACCCAACAAAATCAACTAGAATATAGGGGAAATGAGGGAAAAAGGTATTTTGGAGCGGAAATTAGGTTTTAGCCAATCTTTTACCTTTTCTCCCTCACTTTTTGCTTTAAAAATATATGTAATAAATTTTAAAAAATAATATTTTGTAAATAATTGAATATCAATTGTACGATTAAAAAAAGGTAATGGCAAAATAATTTGTAAAAAATTTTTAAAAAATAAATAAAAATCCTCAAACACTATAATCACTATATTTCCTCCTATACATTATTTGAGAATAACTTTTTGCCCTATAACTTTTTCCCTTTAGCTTTTTTCCCTTTAGCAATTTTTTTCCAAACACTAATCTTGCTCTAAAGACAAAAAACACGGCAGAGGAATAAGCATACTGAATTGGAATTGAAGTTCATGAACAACGCATTTCATTTCACCCAGACATGTTGATATCTAAAGTTTATACTGGAGAATGGTGGAGGTACCTTCGCTCAGTTTTTCTGATGACAATTGATAGATTCAACATAAGATACTTCCTTATACACATGAGGATTTTCGTTAGATAGAAGCTCTTTTAGGGGTCCATGTGGCTTTAAGATTTGATCAGAGCCAGGAAAGAAGAAACACGCAGTTCAAACCCGAGTTCCAATATATCTTGCCAATATTCTGTGCTCTACGCTCTTGAATTTATCGATGCTGATAATAAAATAAAATATCTTTAATTGGAAAGTAAATATGTAGAACAAACTTTTTATAAAAACTTTGATATCTATAGTACCTGCAAATAACTTCCAATGTTTACTATTAAAGCTCCTTGAATGGAAGGTACATCGACCCAATACTTATCGTGATAAATCCAGACACCATGGGTACCATCCTGGACCAATATGGTCAGAATTGTAGGGTCAACATTCTTTTCTGTACCAAATGTCTTCTCTAGTTCAAGACGTGGCAGATAATAGAGGTGCGATAAATTCTCACTTTTCATGCACTTAATGTGTCCTAGAACATCATGGCTTAATCCTAAAGCCCTTGAGAGTAATCCAGATAGCATTTCTCTCAATTCAACCATGCACTTCAGGTACGCAGTGATTTCATTTGTGCAAAGATTTAGATGTTTCTAAGAAAAAATAATATAAAGATGCAAATTACATATCAATTAAATAATTGTACCTGCAAACTGGTGGTATAGTTGAAGGGTCCAGTATGTCATATGTGAATGTACAAGAAAATGCATCCCTCTAACTTGCGGCATGGGATTTCCGCAAATTTCCAAAGATCATATAAAATTTCACTTCTTGCATCACATTAGTCGAAGTACTCCATTTTTTAAAGTCCTTTGGCTATTCATAGAATCTCCGTGTGGCATCTAATATGGCATCCATTACACTGGTTGGGAAACCATGATTAACCATTTGAAAAAATCCCCAAGTTTCCAATGCTCCACGTATTTCATCAATAATCTTCACTCATCGGTTTACATTACTTTCAGCTCCTTGCAAATCTATAACCAGGATTTCCAGATGAACGTCACTACTATTGCTGGATTTCTCAGATGGATTAATGAAGATCCTCAGGATCTTTACATCCCCGGAATCTACAAGTCCTTTCACACCAGCCTTTGTCTTCTCAAAATCCTCCATTTCTTTCTCCCAATCATTTCCACCATCATTTCCCATATTTATGTTGAAGAGACGCATAGAAACTTAATTCAAGATGCTTGATCCAGGTACATGAAAATGGAGTCAGATTCGGGTTTAAAAAGATCGACTGTCATTTGGAAATGTAACTAAATAAGATGAAAATGAAAGCATAAAATCCTTACTCACACAAACATGTAACATTTGCTAATTTAATAATACTTGAATCATTGATTAGCTGATCTTGTTTGTTTTGCTGGCTAATTATTCAATTTTATACAGACTTTAACATATGAAATGAACTGTCACCAAAATTCTTCCTCTGTAGGTTATCAAATTAAAAGGTTTAGAGCTACTTAGAAGTTAACTCTGACCATTCTTGTCCAAATAATATAGATAAGACCGAATTTATAGGTGATGTAATCTTGTCTTTCTTTTCTTTTCCTTGTCCCTTAGAAACGTTATCGATGTGCTTAAGTCATACGTATCTTATCACTAAACTAGATAAGAGCATGCTTGAAAGCGCAAAATTGTGACTTTTCTCGACATTATAAAGTGTGGTACTCCTGAGAAAAAGCTACTTTTTTTAGAAGAAGCATAGTATTCAAAACATCTTACATTCATTTATATTAGAATTATTACAACACAATACGAACAAAAAACAATAAATTAAGTAATATTCTTGTAACTTTATGGTAAGCTATATGAACCAAAAGGGTTAAACATATTTACGCAATCAATCCAAAATCTATCATCACCTTTCTCTGGTGATAAGCTGGGAGTCTTTTCAGGGTTAAAAACTCGACAATGGCAATTGACCCAATACCATAGGCAGTGGCGGATCTAAAATTTTCGAGTAACATGGGCTACAAGAAAAAATATTCAATTTGGCTAAGAAATTCATTAAAAAAATTTAAAAATTTTATATAGATAAAACGTATATTTTTTTTAGAGAACGCTGGCTACCCGCCAATGACCATAGGTGAAAACAAACTTAAATATATATTCAATTATAAGAACTTATGCTATAGTTTTTACACATTAAACTGATTCTTATTAATCCTTAGAACTAAAATTACACAAAAAAAGAACCCGAAATAGAAAATTAGAAGATATAAAATAGGGGAACTGCAGAGATATGATAAACTTGATGAATTCAAATGAAAACACAAACCCACTAAATCGCTCCCCAAAAATCAAACATGAAGTGGTGAAATTACCTGGACGAACATATACAACACTTGTGAAAACGGAGTTCAATATAGTGGTAGAAATTCATGAGAAACATAAAAAAGGGATGAAATGAGGTAGAAGGAAGTAATTGACTATTGAATTTTGTTGAAAAGGAAATGAAAACAAATATCATTATTTGCAATTCTGCATTCATTACATATGTTAAGTAAAAGGAAAACGGTTGTCATCTCATGAACATGCATAGCATCATATTCAATTCACGGATTGGGGTCTTTACAATTACTGGGTACCACCCTATAGTAAATTAATATTTACCTAATGGTTTTTAGAGGTCCTATGTTCGATTATGTCCCGTGTGCACTGCTACAAAATGGCACTTTAGGCGTCGGTTACTATAGTAAATACAATTCGATTTTGAAGGCAATATTATTGGTGGTGACGCACATAGTGAAAAGAATACAGTTGGTTATTTGGAAACGCCTAAAGCAGACAATATACGTCGGTTGTAGGGTTGGAACCGACGCGTATTGTTCAACTTTAAGCGTCGGTGAACAATAAGTGTCATTTCAACTCTACAAACCGGCGCCTATTGTCTTGTTTTCTTTTGTAATGCCACCAGTAGTAGTTACTGCCAGTGACACTGCTAAAGAAAACAACAAATATACAATACTACTCAAATCATGTTTACCCATAACAATGTATGTATATATTCAACAAATAAAACCAAAAAATTCATTAGTCTAGAAAAGTTTCAAACAAAGTTTTGTGAGACATTTTATCAAACATATAGCGTGCAAAATCACGAATTCATGAATTCTACCAAAATCATGTTTACCCATAATAATGTATGTATATATTCAACAAATAAAGCCCAAAAATTCATGACATTCCAAAAATTTATGAATTATACTCAAATCCATGAAAATTCCACAAATTAATGAATTTATACTCATACCCATAACAATGTATGCATATATTCAAGAAATAAAACCTAAGAAACTACATATAATCTACCAATTAACCTTTGAAATTGTTTTCAACAAATAAAACCCAAACCCTAGAAATTGAGATTCAAAATTTCGCAAAGGGGATCGCGCAAGAGAGAAAAGGGTATGCGTCCGAGTTTCGGGTTTTGATTTCCTTGTATCTTAGAGCAATTTTAACGGAAAGAGTGATGTCTTTGAGAAATTGAGAAATGGTGAGTGATATCAATTTGAGTGAGAGTTTTTGTTCTGCTTGTGTTTTGGAGGTGTTACACACAAAAGAATACACGTCAGTTGCTTAATGCAGAATACAATAGCGTCGATTGCTTCTACAAGAAACTGAAGCCTATAAGTATACACGTTGGTTTCTTGACGTGTATTCTTTAATACACTAGGTGTCGATTGCTTATATACGCAAGAAACCTACGTATATTACAAAAATGCAATCGTGTTTTTTATATGCGTCATTTCGTCCTAAAGCCGATGTGTATTTTCTTTTTTATTGTCAATTCTGTTGCACTGATGGGATTTTTCTACATATACTATTGTAATTTGTAGTTCTCTATATAGAGGTTAGTATTCTCGATGTATTCTCGATTTGTTTGCGCTCTATTTCAATAGGATATATATCTATATCCATGTCGTTATAGCATTCAAATGTACCCTATGTAGTGTGTAATGTGTATACAAGCACTCACATCACATGGGATATTGAGTGCTAAAAACAGCGGTGTTAGAAAATTTTTATATAAAGTACGTAACGGAATTTAGTACCTTAAAATGTGCCATATATTATCCTTGTGAGAAACTAGGGACCTAAGCTTAAGTGTGAATTGGTTAATTTGTCTTTTTGGTCACCCAGTATTGTTGGGTTTATTGTCAAAAATAATCCAAAATTGAAAAGGAAAAGGAAAGTGAAAGAAGAAGAATCCTAGGAGAAAAAGGAATCTAAATCATAGAAGGATTATCTTGTCTTCTAAGGAAACGAAGCCTATAAATAAAGATGTTTTCTTCTTCTTTTATGCACAAGTGGTACAAGTGAGTTGAGAGAAAAATTAGTGAGTCTAGCACCTTGAAGAGTTTTCTTGTAACTCTTTGTGATTTGTTCAAAGGGTAGAAAATTAGATGTAGTAAAACTCGGGGTGCCACCTGGGTTGGGTCAGAGAGTCTTTTGAAGAAAAATAGTAGCCTAGCGTCTTGGGATTTCTTTAATTCTTCGCGGGTTAGACAAAGGGTAGAAATTGGTAGATGCGGTAAAACTTGGTATAGTTTTCTTGTTATACTTGGGGAGTTGGTTTGGCGAGTGAAAATTCTGTATGGTTGTAAGTGACTTTAATCATATAGTGGAAAGTTTTGACAGTCCGTAAATTTGTCTTCGTTCTTTTAATTTTTTCTTATCTCAATTAAATTCCTTGAACAACGATCCTGCGGGCGTAATCGGGGAATTTGCCTTAATTCCCAACAGCGGTATCAGAACGTCAGGTTTTGTTCTAGATGGAGCAGAGGAAAAAATATGACATACGAAGTGCTGAGAATCAAGTTTGACTTGTTGTTAGAACAAGTATGAAAGTTCTTGATTTTGATTGGGCAATTTAAAGCTTTCAAAAGAAAACCTTCTCCTTGTTCTAACAAAGTTGCTGGAGCTAGTATGAGCGATAGTGATTGGGAAGATTTATATTTGAAGACTGGAACCAGGATGTGTCTCCATCTAGCCAGGAATGTTCTTGTAAATATTCATAGAATATTTGCTATAGAACTATGGCGTCAATTTGGATAGGTGTATCCGGCAAGGGGTTCTTCAAATTTATTGCACTTGGAAAAATTGTTTAGTTCTTTGAGAGTTGGTGCAGATACAAAAATTCTCAATGAGATTGTCTGGGACTAGTAGTTGTTGCAACTTGTTGGTGTTGTAGACTGACTGGCCACGTGAGAAAACATTGTCCAGGTGAAGCAGGTTCGGCTACTGTTCAGATTTGGACAATCTAACTCTCTTGGTGTGAGGGCGGTAGAGATGTGCTATGAAGTATGTGGGTACATCCCCATTGCGTGTCGCTAGGTGCCATGGTAAAGGATGTGTGTTACTTCTCGCGGTTGTATTTACACACGGGCATTGGTTGGCGTCATGCAGGGTGTGTGGTTGTAGTAATGTCGATGGCTGATGAGCTCTCTGGAAAGCCAACAAGAGAGTTGCACCACAAATATCAGCACGTTTATTTCGACATTGATCCGATGAAATGATTGAAATTGTTGTTAATTCTAAGTGGTTATATATACTCATGTAGTGGAGTATGAGACTGTCAAAGTGTATCAAAGGCTTGTCTGGTAATTTCTCAAGTATTGTGTACAAGACTGGAGAAGAAGAAGATTTTGGCTTATTTTGGCAAGGTGGAGATTGTTGGGTTTGTTGCCAAAAATAATCCATAGTTGAAAAGTAAAAGGAAAGGGAAAGAAGAAGAATCCTAGGAGGAAAAAGAATTCAAATTATAGAAGGATTGTCTTGTCTTCCAAGGAAACAAAGCCTATAAATAGAGATGTTTTCTTCTTCTTTTATGCACGAGTGGTACAAGTGAGTTAGGAGAAAAATTAGTGAGTCTAGCACCTTGAAGAGTTTTCTTGTAACTCTTTGTGGCGTGATAAAAATCGGGGTGCCACTTGGGTCGGGTCAGAGAGTCCTGTGAAGAAAAATAGTAGCCTACCGTCTTGAGATTTTTTTAATTCTTCGCGGGTTAGGCGAAAGGTAGAAATTGGTAGATGCGGTAAAATTTGGTATATTTTTCTTGTTATACTTGTGGAATTGGTTTGACGAGTGAAAATTCTGTATGGTTGTAAACAACTTTAATCATATAGTGGAAGTTTTGACAGTCCGTTTAATTTGTCTTTGCTTTTTTATTTTTCTTGTCTCAATTAAATTCCTTGAACAACGATTCTGCAGGCGTAATCAGAGAATTTGTCTTAATTCCCAACAAGTATATCATTTTTAAACCAATATTATTACGACTTGCTATATGATCATTAAAATTTTATATTAAAATAATACTTTGTTCACTAAGTATATGTACCCAATTATCATATATAGATAATAATTATCTATTTTTGCAAAAAGGGTTAGATTAATTTGGATCATGCTGCTTCTGCGAACAAAACATTGAGATTTAACATAGGTTAAAATAGGAAAAATGGTGGAAAAAGTTGAGGCAAAATTATAAAGACCTGCTAAAAAAAAAAACAATAACGGAATTTAGAATTTTATATGGGAGGGATGCTATATATAATGTCCAACACTCTTCATAACCTCCAATTTTGGGTATCCAAACAATAATTTTTTTGAAGGGAAAAGTGAAGCGTGTGAAATCTTTTTAGGTTTTAAAGCATCATATTTGTTTTGGAAATGGTAGGGAAAAAAATTGAGAGAGGCAAGAGATGAGATAAAAAAAAAAATCCGGTACTCCAAGAGTATTGAATATTTGGTACTTCTTACTGACCAAGAACTCTTACGTGGGATTTGTGGTCCAAATTAAATAACAAATTAGGGCATTTGAATCTACATGTGGATTCCTAATTGGCTAAGAGTGCCGAATTCAATACTCCTTGAGTAACATAAATTTTTCTAGAGA
Organism: Nyctanthes arbor-tristis; assembly: GCA_963692815.1. Taxonomy (NCBI): domain Eukaryota; kingdom Viridiplantae; phylum Streptophyta; class Magnoliopsida; order Lamiales; family Oleaceae; genus Nyctanthes; species Nyctanthes arbor-tristis. The sequence continues at coordinate 29,460 of CAVNYN010203970.1, read as the reverse complement.
TGAGATAGACACAAGATTGTAGACGCATGTGGTGTCGAAGGGGAAAGAGAGAAAAGATTGATATTATTCTTTGGACTTTCTTTTCTTACACCGTTGAAATAGATGTATTCCTTTTAGAAGTACCATTCATGTGAATTTTTGAAAAATTAGGGACCACAAATATTGAAAGGAAAAAAAATAGAGACGAAGTTACATTTTGTAAAGGTTGGAGACCTCTTGCGAAATTTACCCTATCTCAAAACACCTGTGTTCTAGACTTCTTCGAGCTGATCCTTGCGGCCCATAGCTCGGAATTGATAGTTTCAATCTCCCGCTATACGTATGGTAGGATTATCTTGCCATATACACATGGCGGGAGATTATTTGGATAACTATGTGAACCCCCATATACAGAAAGCCCACTGTATGTGGATATGACTAATAAACTCTCATCACATATGCGTATGACTGGTTAATCCCACTCAATATTTAGTTGGAGATCATTTTTGTAGAAATTGATATAAAATTAGATGTTTAAGCCATAAATAGTTCTAGAGCCTGTGTGACGTGATATGCCACGTCAATCTGTGACCCACAATTACCTGCTGTAGCATATGAGTATCTCCAATAGAGGGTCATGGTCATGGAGTTGTTTTGAAGAGAGAGATAGAGAGAAGATAATTATTTCAATTGAAGGTGAATGAAATGAAGTGTAGGGATAAAAGAGAGAGAAAAAGGAAAAAGAAGAAAGAGATAGATAGAAATTCAAAAATAATAATAAAATAGTAGTGGAAAGATAGATATGAATGTGTGTTTTTAGATCTTATACGTGACACAAAGAAGGAAAAGTGAATAAAAATTGGTGTAAATGAGTGAAAAATGATTAAAAAAACAAATGAAATTAAAAGAAAATGGGGAACATGGGGGTATACCAAATACTGCATCCGTCTCAAAAAGATAGAAATATTCATTTTTTTACATAGATTAAGAAAGTTTATTTACTAGTATTAGAAAAGTAAATTTTAACGTTATTTACCTAATATACGATTTCATTTATTAATTATTTCATTTTAATAATTCTATTTTTTTATAATTATACATATTTAATATGAGTATATAAGAGAACTAATATTTCAATTATTTTTTAACAAAAAAATTAATGACGAAGAAGGAAAACTACGGGCCCGGCTATAGAACCCCGCCCGGGTTTCATTACAGAGCTCGAGATCCAATCACAGTCTGACACTTTACCTCACATAAGTGAGGTGTTAGAATCTCACTGGAACTCGGGCTCTATGAGGAACCCGTTCCAGCGTTAGTTCTTTAAAAAAATTCGGAAAACTACCGGGAGGTGGTATTTTTGTGTCTTGCGTTTCACTCTGACCTTCACATATTGGAGATGCTATAAGGTGCACGTGATCAGCTGGTGGGATTTGGTCGCTCCAGACCGATTGCCTTTCTGGTATAAAGTTTGACAAAATCAAACACAAAGAAATACGGGGGTGCGCGCATAAGAATAATTAATTCTCGTCGTCTTTAATTTTAGGGTTTCTCTTCTTGACTGATCGGTTTTTGGCAGCTAAATCTGAATTCGTCCAAAATTTGGTACCGGAGGAAAAGCCTTAAAGCGTATATACCTCCAATTCAAATTCTTTCTTCACTAACGTTATTCCATTTCATGCCGAAACCATGTAACTGCAATCATGAGGATAACTGTAATCATGAGGATAGTTATATTATATAATTTTTTGAGTGCTTAGAGATTAGTGCCAAATTGTGCAGTGATTTTTGCCCTTGGAGGCAATTTCTATTTGTTACCGATATGTTTCGTTTGTTTCCATTGTAATTATATTTTAACCGATCTTTTTGATCATTGAAAGTGATAACAGTATTTTGGATTTCTGGTTTAGTCCGGCTGCATTAGAATAGCAGTTAGTCGATGCTTTTCACCAATTGTTGGCTGAATGACTGGCTTTTTTGTATTACTATATAATAAATCTCATTGTCAGTAGAGAAGCAGATCGGAATTCATACAAGTTGCAGTTGTAAGACTACAAGCAAATAACGGAGGCCAAATTTTGTAATGGCAGATGGCTTTTTTGTGAAGCGGTTTTGATTCAGTCCAATGGAAGAAGAGGAGGAAGATAGGGTTTTGCTCAGTGCTTTAGGGGTTACATCCGCAAATCCTGAAGATATTGAACGCGGCATTTTAGATAAGGTCACTCTGCCTCTCTCTTTTCCTAATTTAGCTCATGCAAATTGTAAGCTGATACCCTGTGGATGAGTTGTTGTGATTTCATTTTGATTTGAAGATGGATCAGTTCTATTAATTGCATAGCTTTTTCTCTTTATTTCTTATTCATTTTTCACATTCCGTCTGTTTCCATATATTTTCTATGGAACAATGTGAGTCTGATCTAGTCCTGGTGGAAATGGGTGTGGAAATAGTGAAGGTGTACTCTGAGCCTATCATGCAGTCAGTGTGCTTCAGTCGCTTTGTAGTTTGTACAATGACTGAGTTGAACCTTCCTTAGGTGTTCAGAATTGCTTTGTACAATGACTGAGTTGAACCTTCGTTACGTGTTCAGAAATTATGAATTTGTGTAAAAGTTAATATAGTGACAACTTATCTATTGGCAGGCAGGAAAAAATGCTGAAGATAACAGCGAAGCTGGAACGGGTGGAGATGAGGAACTTCATCATCAAACCAATAGCAAAAAAATGTCATCGAATACTCATGAAAATTTGTGCAACAGATTACGAGCTGTTGAGATTGAAATAAATGCTGTTACAGCTGCTGTTGAACAGTTAGAGAGCTTCAAAAGACACGATGATCATTTTTCTGAAGGTGAAAATGACAGGGAGCAGGGAGCTGGAGCTGTTGAAAAAGAGGATCTTCAGCCATCTCCAAATGATGTGACCCTTCAACATGCTCTTGCCACAGATCGATTAAAAAGCCTGATAAATACAAAGGCTCAACTTGAGAAAGAAATTTTGAATTCTTCCAAAGACAGTAAGGATGACAAGATTATTAGAGATCTCGTAAAGGAAGAGCCAAAAACCAAAAGAAAGTTAAAAGAGATTCAGAAAACAAGCAAGAAAAACAGCAAGAACAAAAGGGTGAAAACAGTTTCCTTTGTTGAAGATGATGATTTTGATGCTGTTCTAAATGTGGCATCTACAGGTTTTGTAGAAACTGTGAGTTATTTTCTCGTGCTTACAAAGTTTCATCTACTTATATCTGTATGTTACTTGTGCTGTTTTAGTTGTACAAATGGATTGGAAATTGGGGGCATCGGGACTAACAATATATCATTTTTCTTAGGAAAGGGATGAGCTAGTTCGTAAGGGAGTTTTAACTCCATTTCACAAGCTCAAAGGCTTTGAACGTCGTATAGAGGAACCAGGGTCATCCAGCAGGAATGGTGTAGTTAAAGACGTAAACAATAGTGATGAACATGCTTCGTCTAGCATAGACAAAACTCTTCGATCTATGTCAGAGGCTGCAAAAGCTCGTCCTACAACTAAATTGCTTGATCCAGAATCAGCGCCAAAACTTGAGGCTCCTACCCATCCTTTCCAAAGGCTAAAGGCTCCCTTGAAGATCTCTCAGTCCATAGAAACTGAGATTGAGAAGGATAAGGGCAAAAAAAGAAAGAAGAAAAGACCATTGCCTCAAAAGAAATGGCGAAAGCTAGCTTCTCGAGACGATAACGAAGAAACTGGTATGTCAGGCTGTTGCACTTGCTACTTTATTTTCCTGCATAAATTTTGGAAAACAAAATATAATGGCTATGGTGATCTTGGTACATTTTTCACTCACTTTTATGAATATGTTACTGCATGGCACTTGAAAAACTTGCGATGATGCAAGTTTCTGTCAAAACTTCTCAGCATTAGCTGGCATTTTTGGAAAACAGGGGGGAAAAAGAAAAGAAAAGAAAAAAAAAAAAAAGGATCCTGAGAAATCTGCCCTAATTTTTAGTAAATTGCATTCGTTTGCCAGCATTTCGAGTTTGTAGGAAAAGTAGTGCTCTTGATCTAAAGTAGAGTTGCCACTTCTGTCTAGTTGGCAATTTGTGATTAAAAAAAGAGTAGGTTTCAATGTGCACGTATACATTTCATCTCGACTTCCAATGAATGGGTGTCGCTTAGACTAGAGATCCATTACCATTTTCCACTCTACAAATAGCATTATTCTTGTAGGAATATTTCCATCTTTTTTGCCTTCTATTGTTGTCATGTTTGAAAGTCATTTTATCCTCAAGTATTAGTCTGCCAATACTAAGCTTCTTTATTACATGAAGATGTAAAGACCTCAAGTTATGAAGATGATGACTTGGAAGATGCAGAAACTATGGATGATGAAGGCCCTTCTTTTGTTACCCTTGAAGGGGGACTGAAGATTCCAGAAGCAATATTTAGCAAGCTTTTCGACTATCAGAGGGTTGGAGTACAGTGGTTATGGGAACTCCATTGTCAAAGAGCAGGCGGAATAATTGGAGATGAGATGGGTCTTGGTAAAACCATCCAGGTTTTAGCTTTCCTTGGATCATTGCATTTCAGTAATATGTACAAACCAAGCATTGTTGTATGTCCCGTTACCCTCCTGCGACAGTGGAAGAGAGAAGCCAAGAAATGGTGCCCAAAATTTCATGTAGAGATATTACATGATTCTGCCCAGGAAATGACCACTAAGAAAAAGCGATCATCAGAATCAGAAGAAAGTGACTATGAAAGTGAGGAACTGCTCAACAGTGATAGTGAAGGAAAATCATCTTCTAGGAGAACCAAGAAGTGGGAATCTCTGATCAACCGTGTTCTGAGATCAGAATCTGGTCTGCTGATCACCACCTATGAGCAACTTCGCCTGCTAGGTAACAAATTGCTTGATATCGAATGGGGATATGCTGTTTTAGATGAAGGACATCGGATTCGAAATCCAAATGCTGAAATAACTCTTGTATGCAAACAGTTGCAGACTGTTCATCGTATAATAATGAGTGGTGCGCCTATTCAGAATAAATTGTCTGAGTTGTGGTCCTTGTTTGATTTTGTCTTCCCTGGAAAACTGGGGGTGTTACCTGTATTTGAGGCTGAATTTGCTGTGCCAATATCAGTTGGTGGTTACGCTAATGCAACACCTTTGCAAGTATCCACTGCTTACAGGTGTGAATGTTGATGTGTTAGAAGATCTAATTTGTTTTCCGATTATACATAGCTTGAGGAAGCCTGGGGGAGGGGGGAAAGGGGTGGGGGTGGGGGTGGGGTCACAGAGCTTTGCTTGTTCAATTTTTGTTAGCTTTTGTACTACTTTTCTGTTACAGGTGTGTATGATTTTTTAAGAATCAATTCTTCTCGATTTTTGCGTCAATTCACTTTCAAACACACATTCTTTGGAAAAACATTTTTCACAATTCTCCATGCTACTTTTGAACCACACATTCTCCCAAAAAATCACATTTCACAAAATCTACTTCATTGATGTTATGGATACATAAAAGAAAGCATAAATAGAAATGACAAATTTGAAACCGGAACAGTGATGAGAAGAAATAGGAAATTTTAATGAAGATGAAAGAAGCCTGCATTACCAATCCAATTCTAAGCATTTTGCATGTGATATTCTATGCTTAATTGATGTACTTTGAAACAAGTCTTCTTTATCTTGGATCTTGGTTGAAGATTTTGTTATTAGAAGTCTGTCATTTAGTTTAGTTGAAGATTTTGTTATAAGTTTCATTATCTTGTCCTTCATAGTTTTTGCCCCAATTAAATTATGCCTCGTCTTCCTTTTTTATTTTATTATATATTTATTATGGCAGATGTGCTGTTGTTCTACGTGACTTGATCATGCCTTACCTCCTCCGACGGATGAAGGCTGATGTGAATGCTCAGCTTCCAAAGAAGACTGAACATGTCCTATTCTGCAGTCTCACTCCGGCGCAGCGCTCTGTGTACCATGCATTTCTTGCAAGCTCTGAGGTTGAACAAATTTTTGATGGAAGCAGAAACTCTCTTTATGGAATTGATGTGATGCGTAAGATTTGCAACCATCCTGACCTACTTGAGAGAGAACATTCTCAAGGAAATCCGGACTATGGAAATCCTGAACGTAGTGGGAAAATGAAAGTTGTCGCCGAAGTGCTCAAGGTGTGGAAGGATCAGGGACACCGCGTTCTTCTCTTTGGACAAACTCAACAAATGCTTGATATTCTTGAAATTTTTTTGGTTTCGAGTGGGTATAATTACAGGAGAATGGATGGTCTCACACCTGTGAAACAGAGAATGGCTCTGATAGATGAATTTAACAACTCTGATGATGTATTCATTTTCATTTTGACGACCAAGGTTGGTGGCTTGGGAACAAACTTAACTGGTGCCAACAGGGTAATCATTTTTGACCCAGATTGGAACCCCTCAACTGATATGCAGGTCAGTTTTTTCCTACTGTTGGACCACTCCCCCAAAGGGTCACTTTTCACGTATCATGTCTAAATAAAATTAAATAAATACACCCTCCAAAATGTATCTCGTCTTCTCTTTTCTTTCTTTTTGAGAGATACAGACCCCCCCTTCCCCCTGGGGGGTTGGGGGGTTGGTGGAATACTGGAATCATCTGTAATTTGTGACATGACTTCATGTTATTTGTGTTGAGTTTTACGATGCTTTTATCCGCTGTTCTTATATACATGATGGTGCTTGTTAAGACAGGCGCGAGAGCGTGCCTGGCGTATTGGTCAGAGGAAGGATGTTACAGTTTATAGATTGATTACCCGTGGAACAATTGAAGAGAAGGTGTACCACAGGCAGATCTACAAACATTTCCTTACTAATAAAATATTGAAGAATCCACGGCAGAGAAGATTTTTTAAAGCTCGTGATATGAAGGATCTTTTCACATTGAATGAGGATGAAAATGGTATCTATACAGAAACATCTAGTATTTTCGGTCAGTTGGAGGAAGTAGATATTGTAGGGGCTCATAAAAATGAACAGGAAAAGCCAAAATCTGGTAAAGCTTCAACATCAGATCCTAACGGTTCCGCTAACACGGGGCCTGAATCTGATGCTCAACGGAGGGGTGAAGAAATGGACAATCCAGGTTGTGTGGATGACGATTCAAGCTTTCTGCAGTCTCTTTTTGATGCTCATGGAATTCATGTAAGTTTCTGTATTCTTTTTGAATATAGGTGTGGCATGGCTTGCTTGGTTACATTATGGCCTCAGAAGTATCTATGCTTAAAAGTATCTATCTATATATCTAGCCTGTTCAGATATGTTCTTGGGTTCTTAACATTTATTATTGCCTTTTGTATGCTATGAAAACTATCAGGAATTCATTTTAGTTTGTATTCTCTTTGAATATATAGATGTTGCATCTTTTTGTTTGAATCCTCTCCCCATTTTGGTTGGGGTTACTTGGTGACATAACTTGCACAAAGATATCTAGCCAGTTCAGATATGTTCTTGGGTTGTTACCATTTGTTTAATGCCTGTCGTACATTATGAAAACCATTTGATGAGTTGCTGCTCGCATAAAATTTCTCTTTTGTAGGATCAGTTGTCTTGCTGTTCATTAGAGCCCTAGTGTTCATGGGAAAAGCCCAAGGGGAAATACTCATTCTCAAGTAATGTATAAGGGGAAATTTGGGTATAGGCATATCTATTGTCTTCAAACTTTTTTAATTTTATTATTATTTTTTAGTGGGCATTGGCATACAGCCAATGAAAAACAACTGTTGCACATTAGATTTTTTCAGCATTGGACCTTTGGTATTTTTCAAGTGTTGCGTTCCAAATTGTCTTGCTCAAGCCCGTATCGCAACCTTTTATTTGTAGCCAAACAAAATTTCAACCAAGCATGTAAGGTGGAATTCGGCTAACTTTACCTTTTTCTCCCTCACAAAATGACACTATTCCCTCTTCGCTTTACATTATTATTATAGGTTCTTGATGGGTAAAAATGCCAAATCCCCTCTCCCTCCACACACACACACACACACAAATCAAGGAATGCTGTAGGCCAAGAAATTAACTTCTGCTTGAAATAAATTGCCTTTTTTTTTTCTTTTTCCCAAATTTTCTTAACAAGGAAGGGCCCTTCTTTCTAACTCTCAGATTCCCTGCCTTCCAGTTCTTCCCTTTTCTAGCTATGTTTATTTATTCCAATTATTACTATCCTATCAGAATAATGAAGTCATTACCAATCATTTGCTGGAATTGTATATGTTTGCTCATCCACAATATTCTATCAACTTTACTGACATTTTTGCTCATCCAGAGTGCTGTGAACCATGATGCTATCTTGAATGCTCATGATGAAGACAAGACAAAGTTCGAGCAGGAAGCTTCCCAAGTTGCACAGAGAGCCGCAGAAGCTCTGCGCCAGTCACGAATACTTAGAAGCCAAGAAAGTATAACTGTTCCAACATGGACAGGAAGATCAGGTGCTGCCGGTGCACCATCATTTGTCAGAAAGAAATTTGGCTCGACTGTGAATTCCAGATTAGTAACCAATTCAAGGCCATTGGAAGATACATCAAATAATGAAGTCAACAGACCGTATCAAGTTACCGCTGGGGTATCATCAGGTAAAGCATTGTCCTCTGCTGAGTTGCTGGCTAAGATTAGAGGAAATCAGGAAAGAGCTGCTAGTGAGGGGATTGGACATCAGTTTGGTATGGCTTCAACCTCCGGTAGCCGTGAAAGATCTGCAAGTGACGGGCCTTCTAGATCATCGAGCACCTTTGGGTCACAACCAGAAGTTTTGATTCGTCAAATTTGCACATTTATCCAACGAAGAGGTGGAACTACAGATTCAGCAAGCATTGTCCAGCACTTCAAGGACAGGATACCTTCAAAAGATCTGCCCTTATTCAAGAATCTCCTGAAGGAGATAGCTACTCTGGAGAAAAACCCTGACGGGTCCTTTTGGGTTCTGAAGCCAGAGTACCGGGAGGAGTGAACATTTGAATAAGGAACTATTTTTGGTCCTTTTAACTGCAGACGTGGTCTTAATTCATTTTTCACAGTAAATTTTGCCCGTATTTGGTACTATGTTTAGTTTAGTTAAACTGAGAAGTTTTCCGGAAGTTGAAAACCATTTCAAGAGGTGCTACTTAGGAATTCGTCTATGGGAGAAGAGACTTGAATTCTGTGATTATCAGAGTTGTGTTTCTGTCGATTTTATGTACAGTATGATGAAGATATCGTTATTACCTAGCATTCATCCTCCTTTGGAGCAGAATTGGTATCTCCTTTGCTGAAATTTTGTTAGTTTGTTTGAAGGGCAAGCTCAAGATTTGTCCTTTCCGGTTCAGCTCGGTCTGTATATGTAGATTTTATTTTAGCGGTTGCGTTTATTTGTCATACACAACTTACAAAAATTCATCAATACACAGCAAAAATTTATTCCATAATTTCCTCCTCTTGTGTTCGTCCATTCATTCTATGCATGAAAAAAAAAAAAAAAGCGCGAAGGATTCCGGTAGATCAGTTTAGAAATCCACAAACGAGTCATTTATTTTATGTCATGTCACGAGATTATTTTGGACAGTTACCTTGATATATCTTGTCCTAGAATGAAAAAATAATGATATCTTGAGATGTTTTTTTAACTTTCAAATTCACTTATTTTGAAGTAACAATGATATCCGAAATTCTTGGGACTTTCTACATTTTGATTTTAGTTAGATCTTTTTTAGTTTTAAAATAAACAAAAGGGCTGTTTTCTAATTATCTACTACCAGTTGAACTGTGCCTAAAACTCCATATCGATGATTCACTCATTTTATTTTTCCATATTTATTTATATCTATAAAAAGAATATATTTTAAAGTACAATTTGAGGACTGCAAGGGCGGACTTGATTTGAATCCAGCTTAAACATTGTGCTTTTACCACTAGAACAGCTTTTACCACTAGGACAAGATCCACCAACAAAAAGGTCAACAGAAACGTAGAAATAGTTCTACCGTACATAACTAATTGTAGCAAAAGAACGTGTGTATTAACAATTTCAGCAAACCATTATTTTCAAAAAATGGAGTAAATGATGAAGTTTCTTTCGCATTACATTTACTTTCATTCTCGTCTTGTTTAGTACAACAAACCAACAAATGTATCAACCATATTATCAAAATGCCGCCCAGCCGGCTGCAGTGCTCTTGGTGGAACCTGATCCACTGGAAGCAGGAAGGTTTTTCTGCAGATGCCAAAACATGATGCTGTCAATACCTTGCTCGCTACAAAGTACCAAGTGCAAGGACCTCAACAAATAACTATAATTATTCAAGATAAAACAAAATGAAAACATGACGACAATGAGCCGCCTAGAAGCTAACAACTTGAGTTCCTTGTTGAGGGCTCATGGCTCGACTTTCACATAGGCATTTATCCTTTTTTCCCCCTAAATATTTGGGTTATTTTCACAGCCTAGAAGGCTTAAGGATTATTATCATCTTTTTTCTACCTTTAACAAGAGGAGAATGAAAACAGTGACAAAGATCATAGGAAATCAAGTCATTGATAATAATTTTGTCATGTGAATCTAATTTGAGAATTTATTATTTTCTACTTGTTGGTCTCTTTTGATTTATCTTCATATTAGACTTTCCAATTTTCATAATTAGTTTCAACTTGAGGTATCTAGATAGATTTTCGTTTATTATTAGCATTCTCTTATATTGTTTTCAACTATTTATTGGTCTCCCTGATTGAGATTTGAGCCTTTTGGACTTCAATTCTAAATGCGAGTCACTGTAAATGGCAGGCTATCCTCATTTCAGTCTTTCTAGACTTCGTGCCAGCCAGTTACTGTAAGCTCTGCTGCACCTTCTATTTAGTATGCAGTTTATTTATTTATTTTTTTTTTATTATCGTTATTATTATTTTTTTTTTTTTGGCAGAACTGACCCCAACATAAGCTACGGAAAGGATGGCACAAGCATACATAATGGAAGGACAAAAGCCCAAGGCCATATTTGGTAGTTTGAATGGTCTAGGATGGTAAATACTGCCCTTAATATCTCTCTGCCTACAACTCAGCAGAAATGTCCCTTCCCCATTCCATAATCTAGGTTAGTGCAGCAGAAAGAAGAAATGACATTATATACAGTCTAAAAGGCTAAAAGCAGAACCCCCCCCTCAGGCGCTTGCGCGACTAATTAGTAACACATACACACCATACAAAACAATTGGGGACAACAAATATGATCACTTAAACATATATACCCTTGAATTCTCAATACTTTAAAACTCATCCACCATTTTAATAATTCAGGTAGCACCACAGGGTCATCCATTTAATCTCACAAGCAATAAGAAGCCAAAATGATTCTCTTTTCCTGGCAGTAACATTGGGTGTGAAGATTGATAAATATGACACAGGAAACCAAAAGGCAGTTTCAGGGGTAGAGCGGAGAAGGTAAATGGCCCATATAAGCTAGGTAGGTGGTGTTTCCCTAGTCATACTCTTTGTTACATTGGTTTCTCCTATACTTCCTCTGCACCCTCCATTTGCATTGGTGGCTTCACTTTTCCACTTTTACCATCATATATTAAAAAGAAATGACAAGTAGAAGAAAATAAAAAATAAGGACTGAAACAGTGTGTCCTAGCACTCCTGCCACCAACTTCCTAAAGCAAAATGTTGGTACTTCACTGCAAAGGGTAGAACGGAGTTAACTGAAATTTAGTCATGTAAGGTCCTGACAAGCTCATTACTTTCGTTTCTTCCCGCTTCATTCCTTCACCCCACCCGCTCCCACTTTGTGTGTGTGTGTTTGTGCATTTTGAGTGTTAGGGACTTGGGGTGGGGTGGAAGCAAGCACTGGCTAGAAAAGTTGAAGTCAACAATAACAAGTCTAGAAAGTAGAAACCTTAGTCTTCCTCAAGCTTTCAGTCTTGAAACATGATCATGCTAAGTGGTGGTGCCAACATTAAATGGCATTTGAGGTGTAAACTTCAAGTTACTTAAGGAAAGTCCTAAGTGAGGCATACATCTTGGCCTCTTGAATAAGTGGCTGTTTGATTCTCATTATTGACATTGATTTATAATGAGAAATTATAATGAGGTGAAATGAGTAGTGCAGATTTAATAGAAGTTTGAAATTTGTGGTTATAAATGAGCCGTTGTTAAATCAGTGGTAAGTGAAATTATAAAGAGAATTGATAAAGAGAATCAAACCAGCTCTAAGCATTTTCAGCACCAGAAACCCAATACATCAAGATATGGTTATATAAAAAAGATTCCAGATAAAAATGCATTAGACCTCCATAATTAGCTCTTTAGAGATTTTATCCTTTTTCTTTTCCTTTTTCCCCTTTTAAAATGAGACTGCTTTATCAAACATAATAATCTCTAACTGTAACTGTTTATAGGTGTATAACTGATAATGGTAACAACAAATCATCAGGACGTTTAAAAACTGAAAATGTGTGGCAAGTAGCGCTCTGCTCCCAGGAATGCATATAATCACAGAGTATCAGCCGCAGAAAACACATTGAGCTGCCTTTAACCACTCTATTTGGATCTACTAATTGTCAAAATGCACTTAAAACGTCATCTATTAGAAAGCAGAATGAATAGAGAAGCTACAATAGCGTTATTCATTCATCTCAATTGCAAAAATATATTCGAAGATCAAATCTAGCTATCAATGTGCAAGGTCTGTGGAAGCATAAAATAGCAAGTTGAGAACATTAAGATCTGAGATTATATATTTATTCGAAAATTCCAAAACACAGTCATTTTTTTGGGTGCAGCTTAGAGGATAGAAAAGGAAGTCATACCTCAAGTTGAGAAAGATCAGACAAAGGATCATTTGACTGCTTCACAGTTTCTTTGGATCCCTTCGGAGCAGTGTCATGACTGGGAGCAGAAATCCTAGCAACAGCAGGGTCATTGGGAGGAGGTGCAAGAGGAGACCTAGTCTTCCCTCCACTAGGAGGTGGGGCAAGGCTAATAGTTGTAGATTTCCCAGTCCCAGAAAGCCCACTAGACAATCCCGCAGATGAAAGCATGCCCGATCCTCTAGACACTTTATTCTTCACATTTATTCGAATTGTTTCCCCTTCCTACACACCAAATAACCAATATTTACAATCCATATTGAACAGGGGAAAAAAAAAGAATCTTCAGCTACATGAATTTCATATAACCTCATTAACTGAAATTTCATTTGTAAGGGGTTTCCACTCTCTGGATACATAATGATTGCACATCATTGCTTCAAAATTCCAGGTGAAAGATCTAGCCAAAATATTCCATCTACCTTTAGATGAATTAACTGTTTGTCATTAGCTAAAAAGTTAATGAATTTACCTTCAATCTATGATTTACAGCCGGGTGAATATCAATATGATTCTCGTCGTTACCCCCTTCACCACCACCATTAACGCCAACATCTTTGTCGCTCTCTCTCTTCACATACTTCTCGTGATCCGAAAGTGCTACATTGAAATCAAACGCTTCATTCCGCTCGTTAAACCCTAACCCTATGAAAGCGTGCTTCCCTTGCCCGTCCTCGATCTTCATAACGAAGTATCTAGACGAGTCCAGTACTGATTCAACAGAACTCTCTCTTTGTCCTGGATTCACAAAACAGGCGGCGAATAGCTCCCCGGAATTAGGATCCTCGAGGCGGATCTCGCACCGGGTCTTGCACGATACCACCCGGAGCCGACCGGTCCAGATCTTGTCGGACTGCAACCACTCGCCGCACTTGTAGCCGCCGCTCGTGGATCGGGGCGGGATTTTGAAAACGGAAACTTCCCGGACTACCAAAAGTGTATGCTCGAATGTCTCCTCGTCTTCTTCGTAGGACATCGTTTCTTAGCTTTTCTCCTCTTTTTTGCAGTGTGGAAAAAATCGTTTCTTTTGTAGAATTGGATTGAATTCCACAGTTGGGTTCAAGAAATCTGAGGATTCTCTGTGTAGAAAGGGAAGGAGACGTGGATTCTAAGCTTGATTTGCCAATTGTAATGATGCAGCTCGATGAAGTTAGGGTGGATTTATAATTTTTTTCTTTTTTTCAAAAAAATAAGACTGAACATTGGTTGTTGAGTAGCATTATCCAATATAATAATAATAATGGGAGTTGTGTTAACGAGTCCGTTTAGTTATATTATTAGCACTAGTTGTATATACGTGCATTGCACATAATATAATAATTAGTACAAAAATTTTTTCATTAAATTTATTCCAAAAATTCTATAATACACACAATGTGTTTGGCAACTCATCTATATTATAATCTGAATTATAATCTGACACATGGTATCATTTCATTAGTTTCACTTTTTTTCAAAAAGTTAAAAAGTAAAAGTCAAGCCGCAATTGTTGACTTTTAACATAAAACAAATGTAGTTTTCTACCATTTTTCCCGCTTAAACATAGACCAATTAGATTTCTTGACTGATGTTATATTTAATATTTGTTTTCTTTCTTTTTTTTTTCTAAAACCGATTTTGCTATTTTATTACCAGGTCATTATTTCTGTTATTATTATCTAAATCAAATGTAAACTTCTACCTTTTTTTGCCTAAACATGGATCAATTAGATTTCTTTACTGATGTCATATTTAATATTTGTTTTCTTTCTTTTGTTTATTGTTTTCTAAAACCGTTTTACTATTTTATTATCGAATCATTATTTTCGGGCAGCTGACCCGAATTTCTTATTCCTTTAGGAGTTCAGATGTACATTTGCAAATTGAAGACCCTATTATTTCTAATCATTGTTCACCATTTCTAATCTTTTGGTATCTGATGTGTTCCCTTTCTTCTAAATTTCTTTTGTGTTTGCCAGTATCTATGGATCTGGTTAAAGCTTTGTGATTAGTTGGATTATTGGGAGTTTAAGAAATCTAACATATTTTTAATTGATTGATTTACTTATATTCTTTAAATCAAGAAGTATTAGGAGAAGTGTGTGGCTCAGTAATATTTTCGTAATGCGGTTGAACACATCTCATATTAAGACAGTGAGGAAATTGTATTCATTTAAGTTGCATATATTTAATAATAATATTTCAATTATTATTTTGTTAATAATAATTCAATTATTATTTGTCTATCTTTGTTGTATTTTATCATTTTATAAAATCTTTCTTCAGTTTAGTATTTTTTTTATTTCTTAATGATATATTGGATTAACTTATTTACTACAAATAAATTCTGACTATGATTTTTCTTTAATTTATGCAAAATCTATTTTCTATATGTAAGTAATAAATTCTTATTTTCATCAAATCTCCTAAATCTCTAATTTTCAGTTTCTATTCCTTCTGTCATTATTTAAAAAAATTCTATAACTTTCTATATTAATTTAATTACTTACTTACTCTTATTTTTATAATAATACTTCCGTCTATTTAATTTCTATGTCGATTGTGTTTTTTATTGAATTCTATGTGGTATTGAAATTGTAGATTCCCTCTCTATATTATATATTTACAAATTAAATTTTGTTCAATCACAGTAGAAGTCAGCTAACATTATATACTGATTAATCTAATACTAGCTCACAAGCAATTGCAAATGGTTAGCTTATTAGAATGTTCGATCAGCTAATCACTCAAGGAAATATTTATATGATCAATCATTTTCATGTTAAGGACAATAATGGAAATTGTCCGATTATGGCAAATTCTTTCAAGCTATTCTGAAAGAATGGTGATATAATCATGCATTGTATACATATTGAATATATTATGTTCTTATCAATAATTATAATGATGATACGATTGTTTTAGTTTTTCAATGTTTATGTTTTTAAATTTCTAATGAAGATTTAATTATTTTGCATATAATCAAAATACTTTTGAATAGTTAAATTTGAATTGTTTGTTCTACACGTGCAACGCATGAGTGTTATACTAGTATATATAATATATAAGACTAGACAAGATATCGTTTGAGTGATAAATTTGATTGTAAAATCAATTGGAGTTGAAAGAAAATGGAGAAGGAGAACTCGAGAAGAAAATAAGAAGAGAGTGACATACAAGTTATGAAATTGTGACGTATAAGATAATATTTCTTTTATCATTATAGGGAAGAAAACATTTATACAGTAGGTAATTTTTTTTTAAAGGATTATACGGTAGGTAATTATTATTACTATATTATTATTATAAAAACACAAGAAAGTATATGTGATAATTTCATAAAATTACATGTGCTTTTTCATCTTTTTATAACTACGTGGTAGGAACATATGCTGTTTCTTTAGAAAATTCGGTGAAGTTATGATCACGGACTCCTGTTATAAAACATGTGTGGTACACAAATATATCGCTTGAACGGTGAATCTGACTCTAGGATTAATGGCATGTGGAAGAAAATATTATATTTATTATCACATGAAAAAATAAGTATTATGTACATGCTAGCAACTATCGAACGAGACTAATCACAAACGTGATTAAGAAGAAACAAAAAAGGGGGTTAGACTTAATTTAAAGCGGATTAATTAAAAAAAAGCAAAAGAAAAAAAGTAAAGAAATTGCATACAATTGCAGTTCCGTAATAATTAAGAACGGCAAAACGGCGGCCATTTGGAAATTTGGCGTCCAAAATCTCCATAATGGCATTTGGTTGGAGGACAACCAGACGCCAAAATGGGCCTATGGCTTTATGCTAAGTACTAATAGTACAGCCAATGAGGCTTTAGTCTATTTGGTTATGGGCTAAAGTTGAGGCTTTAGAACGTAGAGGTCTCAAGTTCGAGCCTCCATGTGGGGGTTTGCTTATATTTTATATGTAGTTTGTAGTATCATGTATATGAGTTTGATTTCTTATAGTCCCTTATATAAGAATTTGTATTGTTTGAATTCTGTGCACTGTTGGATATATATCTATATGCACTTGTTTTATTATGATGCAGATTGTAATTGTACTTAAAAAAAAAGTACCAATAGTGCTATTTATCATTGTTCGGCTAGAAAATTTCCAATAGAGAGGATTAGATTTGGATGTTCAATAAGCTAGATTTATTATATATAATAATTAGTAGTTTTTTTTTTCTTTTTTGAAGTAATAATAATACGTAGTTAATGATAGAATAAACACGTTATATTTTTGTCTTAATCATGTTAAAATAGTTCCAAGCAAGAAGTTAGAGGGGCGAGTAATAACACGAGTTAAAAGTACATCTGCGTGTCGAATACAACAATATGCATTGTAAACATGACATAATAACTACCAAACTATTGAATTATGCTTCTTATTATACAAAAATTGTGTGCATGTAGCCAAATTCATAGTGCATATTGATTTTCTTTTTAGATTTATTACTAATTTATGAAGGTTTTGCGGCATTCTTTCTTGATGATGTGTTCTAGATACACTTCTGTGTTGGATCTTGTTCAAAATTTATTGTCACTCAAAATTACCAAACCTAAAAACATACCAAAAAAAAAAACGAAAGAAATAATAATATTAATATTAATAGTGAAAAAGAAAAAAAGAAAGAAAAGGGAAAAAGGCCAAAAAAAAAAAAAGGTCAAATGGAAATTTCCTAAAACTTTTCATTGTCCCGTCACACCTTCCCCAACATTGACCATCCACCCATAAAAAAAAAAAAAAAAACTAAGAAGACCCCCCAATTCATAGGCTCCTCCTTGTCTCATCATTTATATAGTCGACTCTATTTTTATCATTTGTCCAAATAATAGTCTTGTTTTCACATGTTAATATGTCTATTTTATTTTATATTACAAATATACCCTTATCTATTTTATATTTCTAACAATTAACTTAAAAAATAGTCATAATTAAATAAGGGTAAAATAAGAATACAATTAAAATTTACTTTAAATATACTTTTCCAATAACATTTCTTGTGAAAAAAATAAATTGGAGCAAATAGTTGAGACAAAAGGAACATCTTTTGGTCGTTCACTCATAGTATTGAAATGAACTTTATGACATGCCAACCAAAAAGAAAAGATGAAAAAGACCATAATAATAATCTTAGTATTAATGTTATCATTGATGATCTAATTTATTATCATTATTATGAATTACTCTTCCCTTTCGAAGTGAGGGTAATCTAGATGATGTAACGATCAATTTGCCAATTAAAACTTCTATTTTTTTTTGAAGGAATTAAAACTTTTATTAATATGCAACAAGAGATTATATGTGAATTATATTTATTATTTTATAAATGTGTATGATTTAATTCATCAAGGTATAGAGAGATTTAATATTTTTTTAAGTAAAGAGAGATTGAATAAATTTATTTGAACTCAAGAATGATATTTTGTAAAATAAACAGAGAAGTCGGGTAGAATACTTGTTGAACCTTTCATAAAACATAGGGAATGATATATAATCTCAAATGTATGACATCATTTATGACGTTAGATGCATGTGTGATTTGATATTCTCAAATGTATGTACATGTCATTTATTAACGTTTCCCAAAAAACATAGCTAATTGTATATTAAAAAAGAAGAAAAAGATAAATGCCCAATCAAATATATGTTAGTCTACTACCAACTGATGTGACACTCTTAAATATATATCATACATGTCGTATATTATCGTTTCTTCATAAAATATGGCCAATTGCACGTTAAAAAAAAGAAAAAAAGAGAAAAGAAAAATGCCCAATCAAATTACTCACTTTGACCCAAACAAATTCACACAAAAGCCCAAAAATAAAATACCCTAAAAGCCCATATTTATCTCCCCCTACTTGGCCCAAAAACAAACACATAAACCCCTCTAAAACACACACCCGATGCGTCCGTCTCGGCTTCTTTCCTGGCGGCTCTTCTTTTCCCTTGGCAATCCCTCTGTCACCCGACCGCCCCCCCCTCTCTAACTCAGGTACAGTCTTTCCCCTCCTTTTCCCAACGCAGATTCTCATTCGTAGATGCAAATTAGAACCCCAGTCGGTGCTTTATGATGTTTAGAGGAATTCCCATTCTTGTCGGATTTAGTTTAAGAAATTAATTAGTGTGAAACTCAAAAGAGTTCTTGGATTTATTTGGGACATTTCAGTGATTTTCCCTTTTGATATTTTGGCCATTTATTTATGCTATCATTCTGATTATTGTGATGGAGATGTAGTGGAAATTTTTGAAGAAATATCTGTGTGAAAATTTTACATGCAAACAAACTGTTTGATGAAATACCCATGTGAAATTATTTATACAATTATGATGCTTGATGAAATGCTTGTCTGAAATTGATAAGTTATAAACTTCTACGGGTTCTTTAATGGATGAATTAGTCATTTTATACTTTCAGTTTGAATTCCAATTAATGAGTACAAGATTCAGGGTTTTCCTTCTAGTTTGAAGTCTAATAATTTGGATGTCTGCTTTCTTCAATTTAATAATCTGTAGCAAATTTGATGCTTAGTAAAGTTAGTAATCATCCTTTTTAGTATTGAATGTATTCAAACCTATTACATATAACTATTCAATAGCTGGAAAAGTTGAAGACTAGAAATCAGAAGGCAATATGGATGTGAGGCTTTATAATGTTCTTGTAGCAATGATGTGTATACTAAACCAATAGGTTAAACTGTACAGCCTTCTTGAGAGATTAGACCTGCCTGAATATGATGGGTAATTAATAAGAACAGTACTAAGAGTCAACCCCAAATGAATGAGTGTTGATGATTTTCTCTGGACAAATAGAAAACTCGATTCTTCTTCCCAAGGTCGGTTAGCTCTCTGTTATGTCATTTCTAGTCTATGTCATCTCACTGCGATAATCGGTATGAAGTTGAGGTTTTCTTCACATGATTGTGTTGTTATGGTAATAGTTTTGTTGGGCTTGTAGTTATGAGACATATTCCTTGTCAAAATTCCCTTTGTTCAAGATTTAGCTAACCATTTATAATTTTCACTTCTTAGAGCATCTCCAACGGCCTCTCTACTTTAAATTTAAAGAGTAGAAAAATTGGTCCTACTCTAACAAACTCTTTATTTGTCTCTTTATTTTACTATTTACAAGAAACATTTATTACATTTTTTCATTTTAGATTAATATTTATATTTATATTTTTAGATATTACTGGCCAATAGAATCAATTGTGCTTTTGTCAAAAAAAGAAATAATCATTGAAAGTTGGAGTCATTAAAGTATTGAGAGTGGATTTGACTCTCCAAATATGGAGGGCCAAATCCCATTCTCTTGTTTGCAAAGTTAATTTAAAGAGTCTCTTGGAGCTTGTTTCTAGGCAGTTGCTCTCTAAAATAGAGAGTTATCTTGTGTTTAAAGAGTCTCTTAGAGATGCTCTTAGTATTGAGTAACTTTGATCTATTCTTTAGCACCTTGCATTAACTAGTAAAAAGAATTGCTCTGCTCATTTGTTTCCACCTGTGGAATTGATCATATTTGTTGGCTCTTAGTTGGTAGGGATAAAAGAAAGAGATCATAATAGAAATTTCCTAATACTTATCATTGTCCCTTTGTACCTTTGCCAACACTGACTATCTACCCATAAAAAATCATATCAAGTGTAAAGATTACTCCAATTTATGTATCTTTTGAAAATCAATTTCTTCCACTCTTAATATCAATAGTGACTTTATGACCTGCCAACCGTCCAAAAATTCGTTACAAAACCCAAGAAAAAGTATTTGGATTTCATATCTTCATACTAAAAATGATTATTAGAAACAAAATATGTTTATCAGCGGAAGGTTGAGAATAAATTGTGGGGGAAAAGCTGGGATTCAAATATAAAAAATTAGTAAAGATGAAACATATCTAATAAATTTAAAATGTGATGTGGTTATAAAAAAAGTTGGTGTCAATATAGACAGCCTAATGCAACTAGAGGGGTGCAAGTGTGAATACAATTTAATTCACATTTTTGCCCCCACTGTTTGATCAATTTTCTTGATTTACCTGGTTAGGGTGTTACGTAATCAGAAGCCATTTCCTCAAAGCAAAACTCAAGCCTCAGAATCCTGCAAGTGATCTATAAGTGTTACTTTTCTTTAATCTCTGTTGAACTCGGAAATTATTTTCATAATCTCATTGGATATCACCAGTTTAGCTTTTCAGGGTTTAAGGTGGAAAAGAACTGGGGATATATATGTATCCATTTCCTGGTTTTGCTTTTCCTTCTACTGATTAAGATCAGTAATTATGTTTTCATTCCAATAGCTTATTTGATGATTGTTTCTATACAATGGTGCAGGTGGAATTCAGTCAAGATGTATCTTCAATTTTACATTAATGAAAATGGCAATAAAGTTTACACAACTAAGGTCTGCATCTTCATTGTTTCTATTCCGGGCATTTTTAATTTATTTTTATTTTTATTTAAAATGATGTATCTTGGGTGTTAATTTTGCTGTGTTCTGGACAAAGATTAATGCTACGAATTAGAATCACCACTTCTCATACATATTTTTTGAATTATTAAAATGATTTTAAATTGATATCTATTTTCTAAGTAATTTTTCAATTTATGTAATGGGCATGAATGGTGATATCTCCATTGCAAAACTGTTTATCAGATCCTCCAAAATGTTGATCGGCTGGTGTAATAGATACTACTTTTTATAAGTCTCATTTATTTCAGAAATGTACAAATGTGAAAAGGGTACCACTCAGAAGGATTTGATGTTCATATTTAGTTAAGACTATTTTATAATTTTGCTGATAATTATGCATACCATCTTCTCCTTTCTCCAATGAAAATAAAAGAAATGCTTCAATATTTCTCTGTTTTATGATTTATTTTCTGCACGCAGAAGGAATCACCATTGGGTCGGGCCACGGAGTCTGCTCATCCTGGTATTTTTTTTTTCTGCATCATTTTGTATCGTCTTAATTATAATGTATCAAGAGTTGCTGTTTACAATGAATTTGTGTATAATTGCGTCTGTTGCGTCTGGTGCCAAAATGTTAAAGTTTGCATACTTGATAGTGATGAGTTCTGAGTTCTCCACTCATTTGCTGTGTGATTAAATGATTGATCATGTCATCTCAAATCGATGCTTGGATTCTAAATATTGGATATTTTAATTGTGTCAATCAACTATGCAGTTAAAACTTTTTCCTAGTTGAAGGCTACTGTAGCATCTTGTCTTAGAATAGCAATTAGATATGCAACATGCTGAATTGCTGATGGTTTTACAAGTTTCTCTGAATGGACAAACTTTGGCTTCAACGGCTGTTATCAAAGTACTAATGTACCTACGTGGTACTCGCATTTATCTGTTCGCGGTCATTGTTTGTAACCAGATTTTTGTGAATTCTTTCTTTCTTCTGGAAGCTTTAAGGTTTTTTTTTTTTTTTTTGGCTGGAAGCTTTAAGTTGATAACACAGTAGAATATGTTTATAGATAGCTTACTGAAAAACAACTCTCACAACCACATTTCTTTCTTTCCTTTGCGTGATTCCACTTTCTTCAAACATGATTAAAAAGCAACAGAAGTAGAATATAAATAGCTGCTGGTATAATGGGAAATGTTACCGCCATTGTTTTTTGTGTTATGGCTTGTTCATTAGGTACAATTGATGATCTGACACAATACACCGAATCCTTTTAATTTTCCATCATTTCCTTATTGCAGCCCGTTTCTCCCCCGATGACAAATACTCGAGGCAGAGAGTTCTCCTAAAGAAGCGCTTTGGTTTACTTCCTACTCAACAGCCACCTCCCAAATACTGAATACCCAATTGTCTCACATGGCTCTTCTGCATGGTGAGGAGATATGTGGCTATGCTTCTAATTTACTGCCGAGCTATGATATGGATCGTTTTAGTTGGAATGCGAAAAACTACTTGTACTACTGGCTGTAATTTGTTTTACGCATGATCTTGAGCTACTGCCATGGTTTCTATTGATATTTAATGTATTCTGTCTTGTGATGCATTGTTTCCCTCTCCCGTTCGCCATCTCTTCCCTCGCGTGTATCTTTGCATGCATGCTCGTGCCTGTGTTGTGTCAAAGAAACTAGATTTAGTTGGGTAAAAGATTATGATGATTACTTTGTGCCTTTGCAGAGTTGATATATGACTTTACATAGTTGCTTATTACATCCTCAAGGCATGACTGATATTTAACTGATTCGTATGATAAGTAGAAGGTTTTAAGATTAGTTTGGAATAGATATTATATTTAATCCACAGGCAAAAGTAGTGTGGTAAATGTAGAGACAGAGCTAGAAATTACCAGTGAGGGGACTGGAATTTAAAGAAGTGACGATGCATACAATAGACATTTGTCTCAAAATATTGCTATTTTTGTGGGCAGATTATATTCCCACCATATTTTTTTTTACCAATCACACTACAATCTAATTACGTTGAATATGTCTACTCGTTATTTCTTGTAACATTCTTGTATCTAATATTTCTTTCTGTTGTATTTTCACCCCAAAACTTACATTAATCATCATATCTTATTTTTATTGATAGTTTTTAATTGATATATTTTGTTGTAGCATATGTAAAATAATAAGGAAAGATGTTAATTTTTTAGTTATTTAAAATACATTTAGAGGATTTTTATAAAGAAATATATTTAGAATAAAATTATGATTATTAAACATTATGTGATAATCAATACATGGTTAAAGAGGGTTTCCCAAGGGGGGCAAAAAAGAAGAAGGTTAAAGTAAAAATATGAAAAAAAAATTTGGTGACATCAATACAAACATAGCATGTTTCGATACACGCTATATAGTTGTATGGCACCATATGGTACTATATATATTGTGTTAGATCAATTTTTTATGTTCTGTAGTGAGTTTAAGTGATGTTTTGAAAAATATCACTTAAAAATTTGATGACATCAATACAAAAATTTGTAAAGATGGAGGATGTTCGAGTAGTCCTGATTTAGCACCATATGATATGGTATATATGTCTATATGGCGTTTATCAAGACACAATATATGAGAAATCACAACTATATGGCGTGCTCTGATGCATACTACACGGCCTATGGTGTCATATATATAATGTTAGAGTAATTTTAGATGTTCGGCAGTGAATTTAAGTGCTATTTAGATAAACATGATTTTTCTAAGTATGATTGTGTAAAAAATTGTACAAGAAATAGCATGATTCAAGAAATGTAAACAAGAACAGATACTTGAATTATAATTTTTTTTGAGATTACAAAGGGAATTATAGGAGTGGGGAATCGAATCTTTAATCAAGGGTTTAAGAATCTAACTAGGATGCCATCAAACCACGGGGGTCTTAGCATCATTATTCTAAATGGTTAATAACATTATTATTAGAAGAATGCGTTATGTGGTAGCATATATGGCTAATAATATGACAGTAAGTAAATGATATATAAGTGAAATTAAATATATATAATAAATGACCTATCTGACTCAACTTATCATTGAATATCACATCAATATCGTGTTGAGAAGTAGTACTAAATAACATTATTTTGAATAAATAATGTTATTTGTCTTGATTGGAGACGTGTTTAGTTTAGTTAGTGTTTTCTTATTGAATATTGAACATATAAATGCTTCTATGTATTTATTATGATTATTATCCATTAATCTCTAAGTGTAAAAAAAAAATATAAAAAGTTAAACTGAAAATCGATTTCTAATTGAGATAAATACTAGTGTTGTTTGTGAATCTACTCCACCAAAGAGAGTCCTACTTCAATTCGGTAAATTAAGGATAAAGTATGTCCAAAAAAGGACCCATCAATCCTTACATAGAACTAAGAGCATTAGGAAACTTATCCACATCATCCAAGAATCCTTCTCCTATTTCACTTAGGAAACCCATACGTTCCCTATAAATATTTCCCACAATTCATTTTTAATGTACGCTTGAAAATCCACATAACATAATTTCACCTTTCACATATACATTTTTCTTTTCAAGTTCTCATTCGCACACTGAAAGGACCACGTCTCAACCTTTACTTCTGTCGTGATATATAGAGTCAAATTTTCTATTATACTCACTATTGATCTGAGGTACGCATCTTTTGTAACATCAAATTAAAACATAAATCACTTTATTTATTTTTTATTTTTTATTTTTTTGGCAACTTAATATCCTATACGGGGAAACTTAATTCAATATTCCTGCTAGAAAAGTAAAGCTCAGTTGCGTGTACTGTATATGCATTAAGCATTCTTAATATATGTTATGCTATACTTCGGCATATTTCGTGACACTCACATGTAATTTAGCTTGAGGATATTTTTATTTATTTATTTATTTCAATGACTTTCAAGATCAAACTATTGGTTTATAGATGTTTTATAAATTATAATAATTGACAGCTAGGAATTATTACAATTTAAATTGTTTCCAAATGTAACAGGCACGTCCAATAATAACAATAATATTAATGTCATAATATGAGACCTTTCAATAATTAAATTTAAATTTTGAATACTCCCAATTTTTTTTGAAACTTTTTTTTTTAATTTTTATTATAATATCTTTTTAATGGCCTTAAAGATTATATATCCCCTCATGCTCCAAACGAGATTTCTCTCGTGACATTGGTTTCAATTTTCTAGTCAATCCCTACAAACAAGCTTCGAACGCTAAGACTAGCATGTGAGTAACTTCTTGTACCTTAAGTTTAGAGTTTGGTTCCACTCTCCTACAATTCGTTTACAATAATATTCAAAAAACAAAAGAAAAGAAAAAAAAAGGTTCGTCCGAGCACGAGCGCTCATGATTTTCTCCTCTATATAATTTTACTTTGTATAAAAAAATTTTAGCAGTTGGTCTCTAAGAGCTAGAATTCTGACTTTGTGTCACAATCTTCAGACGGAGAAGTATGTATCTAAAAGAAGTCGGAGACAAACTCCCTCCGGGTTTCCGGTTTATTCCGAGCGATGAAGATTTAGTGTTTAATTATCTTTGCAAAAAGGTTGCCAATGAAGAAATTAAGACCGGTACTTTGGTCGAAATTGATCTCAAAACTACTGATCCTTGGCAGCTCCCTGGTAACATTAACTCATTATTATTATTATTATTATTATTATTATTATTATTATTATTGTTGTTGTTGTTGTTGTTGCTGTTTTATTTTATTTTTTGAATTCGGTTCTTTTAACATTTTACATTGAGATGAAGCCTAACGATGTGTATAATTCGAGCTTGTCTAGATGAGGCGAAACTGAATTCAACTGAGTGGTACTTCTTTAGCAGAATTCGCAACTATTCAACTGGCTTTCGAAACAATAGGGCCGCTCCCTCCGGCTATTGGAAAGCTATCGGAAAAAGTTTACCGGTGCTTGATCGGAGCTGGCATGCTATGGCCGCCACGAGAAAGACTTTAACTTTCGAGTGCAAAGGACCAGGTGCAGCCCGAACAGGTTGGACCATGGACGAATATCACCTCAATAACTCTAAGGTGCATCCCAAATTTACTTCTTCACAAACTAATTTTTACAAAAATTAAAATATGAAAGTAAATAGGTGTCCAATGTTTTGAAAAATTAAAACTAAAAGTCTTCAAAGAGAATAGACCAATATTTTTGAACTAACATTTCCATTAGCTAGGCATGCATGACTTCGACTAATTTTTAAGCTTGGCCAAACATGGTATATGAAAATGGCCTTTGAATTTTGACCTATAGTTTACCAAAAAAATAAAAAAATAAAAAAAATTATGGTATCTATAATGATTTTTTCGTCATTGGCAGGGAGACTGGGTGTTATGTAAAGTATACAACAAGAATGATTTCCATCAGCATTCCATTAAAGGTGTTAATTCTACTTTGGTTGCATCTTTTAACGACGACGGTAATAAAGAATTTATCACTCAAAATTACAATGAGGATTCCACCGGAGGTACAATTACTTCACTTAATTTAGCTGCATCTCTTAACAAGGACGCTGGTGACAAGTATCGACTTATCCCACATAAGTTTAATGAGGATGAACAAGACAATAAGCAGCATGTCACACATATATAATTATCGCAATGAGGATTCCTAGAAAGGTGTCACTTCCCCTGATTTGGCTGCATCTTTTAGTATGAACTATTGTGACAATATATATAATAAACAGTGCAATTAATTTTTTAGATTAGACGAACGCATGTGTATCTTTGATCTAACGAGTTTGGAAATGTACAAGAAATTCAAATTCGATTATTCAGCAAAAAACAATAATTGGGATTTCCAATAATGAAAAATGAATTTGCATGCAATATTTCCCAATCGTGCATTTATGTCGTGTTGTTCAATTCTCATGAACATTTTCTCGTGGGCCTTTATTTTTTTACGGTCTTTATTAATTATTACATGTCCTGCCCTGCAGTTTTATACCCTTTTTTTTTTTTCCCACATCGGTCTTTAGTGCCAAAACTTACTTCGTTACATACACTCCGGAAAGAGGCGACGCCCAAACGGGGATGTGGGGTTGGGTGTGCGCGCGTGTTTGTTTAAACCCTAAACCCACCCTATTAATAGGGTCTTAACCAAGGGGTTGTTTGTCTGGTGTTTATCCCCGGTATAATTAAAATCAAACACCGATGCCTTAGCGTGTCTATTTCCCAGCGTTAAATGGTTACCCCAAGGGTGGTTTGTAGGTAGTGCTGCTGACACGTTAGGCACGTGCTTGGCGGTCACTGGTTTCCTCACCACTCTAGCATTCCCATTTTGTGTTTTTCTGTTTTTCTCATCTCAAAAAGTAGTCTAGTTTGATTGTAATTTTTAAAGTCATTTTTTAACTCGTCTCCTCACATTCTAATTTTGTGTTTTTGTCGTCTCTAGAAGTAGCATAGTCTAGTTGTGCTTTTTAAAAATCAGTTTTTAAACTTTGAAAATTAAAGTCAAAATAATTTATAAGGGGTAAGTATTTTGAGAGTTAAAAGAAGATTTTGAGTGTAGTTAAAATATTAATATCTTTATTCAGGGACGGAGCTAAGAATTAAAACAAGACCTAACTCAATTTAATGATCAGTTTGGTTTTCTGAATATTGCGTTTCAGTTGAGAAGTAGTAAAAATTTGAGGAAATGTTCAAGCAAGCTAGTGAAACCAAAATGAATTTGTAATACCACTGCATTATTAATTAATATACGTCACATTCATTTTTATAGTGAAACCAAAATGAATTTGTAAAACTTCAATAACAAATAACATAGCTCTATCCTATGTGGATAAATTAATATACCGTTAAGAAAGCAACATCAGCCTTTGGAATTTTGTCGAACATGTAGCCCGCAACGTGCTCAAACCTTCCCAAATTAGAGCACTAGAAATGACATGAGGGAGATCAAAGTTAATCCCATGAATCCAAGGACATTTCTTGACCAAAACCCCTAGAGTTGTCCCATTACCACCTCCAACATCCACCAAAGTTCCAATTACCTTAAACACCTCTGGATAGCTCTCTATAATAGCCCACATTGTCACCCTTGCATGGCATGCCACTCCATCATTAAGCAGCTTGCTAACTGCAGGATTGGCCTCCATATAGCGCCTCCGCCATCGTGTGATGCCATAAATGCCGATCTTGCATTGGATAATGCACGTGCACTTAGACAGTGCCACGTGGCAAGCATTACCTGTTAAAGATATAATAAATAAATATTATTAAAATGGTCTGATTTATTTATATTAGTTTAAACGTTTAGATCAAATAGCCTTTTAACATGACTGGGCTGTTCATTAGCAGCACTAAGTCATGATCCATTTCACTACTAGAAAATGAGCCTTCAGGAACAGGAAAATCTGTTCCAAAAGGTGTATTTTCTGTTCCAAAAACTAATCAGCAACGGATGCTTTCCGTTGGCAAATCGGTTATTGAAAACTAGGTTGCTGATGCTTAGCAACGGATTAATGTCCGTTGCTAACAGCAACAGAGATTGCTATAGAATTACACGTTTCTAATACTTGGTAATTGTTACGGAATTTGTCACATAATCAAACGTTTCTAATGTTGAGGAAACTGCAACAGAAATAGCTACAGAAATATGGGTTTCTGTTATTTAGGATTTTGCTACGGAATTAGTCACAGAATCAAACGTTTCTAATATTGAAGAAATAGCAACAGAAATATCTACAAAACTATGGGTTTCTGTTATTTGGTATTTTGCTGCGGAATTAGTCAGAGAATCATATGTTTCTAATGACGGCGATAGCAACAAAAACAGCTACAGAATCACCCATTCCTAATGTTCAGTAACTAGCTACAGAAAGAGTCACAGGGTAATCTATTTCTGGTAATCTTCATTAGCAACAAGAACAATAATGAATAATTATCTTTATAATGAGTAATAGGAACGGGTTTGTAATTGTAAGTCGGGGACAAAAATGGCACCTAATAATTCATCATCAAGCAATTGAGTACATTGCATCCAGTGGCTAATTTAAAAAAAAAATTACTTATGAAGAACAAATCACCGATTCTTATAAGCCTATATTGAATTGATTATAAACAAGTAGATGCAGAGAAGAATAAAAGATCTACACATGTATTATAGAAATTTTTATATTCATAGCTGATTAGTAAAGACATTACAATACAAATAGTTCA
>CAVNYN010203969.1:0-43897 GCA_963692815.1 Nyctanthes arbor-tristis | reverse complement strand
TGGCAACTTAAGTGCCTTTATATATAAATATATATATATATATATATATTTATAATAAACATGAAACAAATATATAAATTAGAATGTGATATCTAAAAAAATATTAGTCAAATCTTTACTTGATTTATGTGGATGTAATTACACAAACTCAAAACAATAAAAATTTCATAAATGTCAAGACTCTAGGACTAAATTAAGCTCATTATCTAGCAAAACTTTCCTAATTTTTAGTTGTACAAATTTTAATTAGTTTGACATAATGTAGTCATCAATTGTATAGTATTAGAAATTTATTCAAATATATATAAGATAAAAATTAATAATTAATTTCAAATCTATGTATTAATCATTAAATGAAATGAGCTGCAGTAAAGACTTACCGCAATTTTAAATTTATTTTATCATATACATTTTTATTACACGTATATTGTCGACATTTTTAAATGATCCTTCTAAAGTATAAAGTGTTGGGTTGACATGAATAGTTTCACAAATCATGATTATTGGTTTTAGTTATTGTATTGAAAATTTATAATAATTTTATTATTACATATTAAGTGATCTTCTCGTGCAACACACATGTGAGAGCTAGTATATATTATACAAGAGTTCTCTAGTGCAATTAGAGTCAATCGTCTATCATCGTAAGCACAAAGTCTTAATTTTTCCCGCCTAAGCTCACCCTGACGTCGTGCTTGACGTCACACAATTACTAATCCTAATTGGACTCCTTATCTAACGGCATGACCTCTCCTTTCTTAGCCCTAAAATTCTCACAGTGAAATTGGCTGAATAAAGATATGGACAAAGATTTTTGTGTAAATATAGTTTGACTCAAAAAATATTAATTGAAATAATTCAAAAAACTTTTTAATTGAATATTTACCCATTTACCCCCATATTGCAAATAATTGCAGCCCCAAATCAATTGAGCCCTAACGTCTATTTCTTCTCCAAGCTCTGTGTCTCTCAGTTTGCTCTCCAACTCTAGCGGACGAATTCAAAATCAGCGGCTCCCTCCCACACCCAAATGGAATTTTGCTGCTTTGATTTTGTTAACACCCGATTTCTCTCTTCTTCACAGATGATGAAATCTAATTAGACGACCGTGTTGGAGTAGTTGCAAAGCCCTTCAAAAATCTTAGCTCATTGCCTGACACAATTTTGTAAGATTTCCTTTCTCAAACCTTTTTGTTGAGGCTTTGTTCGTGAAGGCATTGCTTGGTCCCTTTACTTTTGTTCAACAAAATCAAACTTTTGTTGTAGGGTTACTGTGTTTACTCGGACAGTATAATTTGTGCTATTTAAACTTTAGGAAATTTCAAAAGGTTTGTCTGAAGCAAGTGGAATACATATCAATATAATATGTATGATAAGTCATTGGCAGTTACTTTTGATTTTGGTCCTGGTTTTCATGCTAACCGAGTTTTGCCTTATGAATCATTCTAATTGGAGCTCTTGTCAAAGTAATTTTCTATTTATTGGAAGTTTACAACTCTTAATTTCTGTTGAACTTCCATCCAAATAAGCAGCACTGTTTTCTTAAGTGAATCAGAGCATGCATGGGTGATTGATTTTGGTTTACAGTAAAACTTCTTTCTCCTCAAAGGCACCTAGCATAAATGACTGCTATGCTTTCTGGGAAATTATCGAGTACACCTATAGATGAGTAATTTTTGCTTGCAATATAAAAGTCGGCTAGTTTATCATTACAGTATAGCTATGCCAGTAGAGTATTGCTTTCTAAATTGTCCCAATTTTAAATATAGTTTTGGTCTAAGAGTGCTTTTCGATGATGAAAGCATCAACAATTCTTTGTTTGAAATGAGAAGAAACCAACCTACTATTTTCATATTTGGATAATCAGAAAGTAGGTGCTTAAAAATGAGTTCAATTATGTCTTTATGAAATAAACAACAAATTAAAGACACGTCTTTATCAATCAAGAAAGGAAAATTAAATACAAAGTTAACTTGCCTCAATACTATGCTACTATGTATTCTAAAACCATACCAATAGCATTTGTATATATATGTGAAAAAAAAAATAAAAACCAGCATGCTTCCCAATAAATATTTATAACTCATGGAACAGCCACATGTTTTAGAAAGGATTTAGAAAACCATCTAACCCCATAATAAAGTAAGGAAATTTTAGAACCATAAGATAGCCATTCTATAGTATTGCACTTGCACAAAGAGATTTAAAGCAATATAGATATCTATATGTAGGACAAATAAGGATTACATGAGAGTGTGTGAAGAGATTATTAGTGGGTCATATCATCTAAAATTTCTTCTATTATGTTTTGTAAGATTGACATACCAAAACATAAAATTCTATTTCACTTATCAGAATGCTAAACAAAAATGGAGGTCAGCTTTTAAACTTGTCAACGTATGGTTTGGACATCAATGCTATTCTATGAGTAAATAGTGTTCCATCTACTTCCATATTCATTATGCTACATATTTATATTTTAATTCATTGAAGGAATAGTATGACTATTCTATATCTATATCTAATCACATATCCTACGCTTTTTAGGCTATTCTTATATGCGACAATATGTTGGTCATAGTTAGTCTCTATCCAAAGATCATACTGCATTTTACTAACAAATATCTTCTGTGTTGAATTTATTTACAAGAGCAATACAAGTCAAGTAGATTTTGCAAAACCACGCTATTCCGGAGCGGCCCTCTTTTGCTCTAACTTAGCCATAGCTAAACGGATATGTACAATAGAGTTGTGGTCAAATGGTCAAGGTTATTGCGTATCATGTACATTAACTTGAAAGAAACTTATCCACTCCAGACACCACAAACACAGTATGGTGTGGTAGAGAGACGCATTAGTAACTTCCCTGTGAACGGAGGGGCATAAAATGGCTGAAGAACAGCATCACTATACCCGTATTGCGTTTTCAAACCATCACTAAACCTATGCCATAATAATGCCACCTTCGCGGCATGGGTCCACGATGGACCGAATTGATTAGAAATCGCCGGCTACTTGACACAGCCAATCGTACTGCATTTCCGTACGCATTTTTAGTGTGTTTAGTGAGTGTAGGCAACTCACCCCAATTTGTTTATTTTGACCCCCAAACTTTGACAATTCTACAAAATTAATCCAAACACGGCCCGATTTGTTCCATCCCACTTCAATCTTGGATTTTAACCTACAATTTACAAAACTAACCATAAATACGAACTTTTAGACACAATATTACATAATTAACGACATCCGTAAGAGGAATTAAATACCAAAACTAAACACTTATTAATTAACATCCCTACGCCTATGCCACGATTGCGCCACCGTCATGAGTCTATGATGGCCTAAAGCTAGGCCAAATCGAATGAAACTTGACACCCTTGACCGTAACGTGTCCCCATATGCATTTCTAGTGCGTTTACTGAGTTTGGAGGAGCAGTCCAATGAGTTTTGGACATCACAATGGCTATATTTACCACGATCAAGTGCAGATGCCTACTACCCAGGCTCAAATGCGTTGATCTAAATTGGCATCAGCAGGGAAGCCATTTGAGTGCATCCGAGTAAAAAGAGGGTCCTGAAATCAAGAAAGATCACCGTCACTGTACCTATGCCGCGATAGCACCATGGTCGCAGTATGAGTCCTTGATGGCCTGAACCAGGTCGTAATCGAATGTAACTTGACTCCCTTGACTATACCATGCCTCCGTGCATGTTTCAAGTGCATTTTGTAAGTTTAGAACTACGATCGAAGGAGTTGTTGACACTACATTACAATATAGGTTACACAACATAACGTTAGTCATACTTACCACTAGTATATGCAAATGCCAGCTAACAATGGCTTGAACGCGTTGATTTTCATCCAGGTTCAGTGGGGAAGCCATTTGAGTGCATCTCAGCATAAGGGTTGCCCCGAAATCAAGAAGGATTACCATCATTGAACCTATACCACGATTGTACCACCATCACGACATGAGTCCGTGATGGCCTCAATCAAGGCCAAATTGAATGAAACTTGACACTCTCGACCATAACGTGTCCCCATGCACATCTCTATGTGTTTCCTAAGTTTGGATGAGTGATCAAATGAGTTGTAGACACAACATTACAATATAGCTTATATAACATCACATTAGTTATATTTACCATGACCGAGTGCAAATGCCTAAATGTAATGATGTATATTAGGTTCAGCGGGAAAGCCATCTGAGTAAGTACCGGCGAAAAGGAGGGCCCCGAAATCAAAACGAATCACTATCACTACATCGATGCTGTGATAGTGCTACAAACGCGGCATGAGCCTGTGACAGCCCCATTCGAGTCAAAATCGAATGTAACTTGACACTTTGGAGTCACATTTGAATGAGTTGTAGCTACGGCAGTGCATTACAACTTACAACATCGCATAGGTTGTAGATATCACACGACTGACGGTAATTCTATACTTTCCTGCTCAACTACATTGGTCCAAGTTGCATATGGTAGGGAAACCCCTTTCCTGATTACTGGGAAAAGGCCATCACTACACACATCGCTAAAATATCATCATCGCAGCATGTACGCCATGGTGACCTGAATTGTAATGAAATCGAATGTGACTGGACGTGGTCGACCGTACAATCAAATGGTTACGGTGTGTGGATGTGCAATCAAATGTGTTTTGGTGATCACAATTCACGGCTGCTTGGTAAGAACACATTACTAAGTATGAATATCACTACCGAGTGCAATTAACATACTGAGCAAGCTTCAACACATTGACCTATGATAGAGAATCTCATTGCATACGTCTTGGTCAAAGGAGGCCACAGAAATCCAACTGGAAGCCCATCAATGTACCTATGTTGCGTTATTAGGCACCATCACTGTAATGCGTTCCATGTTTGACTGCAATGGCCCTAATTTTCAACACAATGAAAAGCACCCGTAGCTCTATGATCCCAAAATGTATAAAAAAAACTACCATGTATACAGATATGCATCTTGATTACAAATTTACACAAGTTTTAGATACATACTGTAGTGTCACGCCGCCTAAACTCTACCTCACTACCAATCACTATGCCCCTACTGTGATGGTGTTAAGCATCACTGCACCGGTGTCGTTATAGGGAAAAGACAACCCCATAGTATTTATACTCATTTTTCCAATACAACCACATGCATATGCAGTATTTTCTACTCAAAAATAATTTGAAAACCTTCATATAAAAAAACTGAAGTGGAAAAAGACTATGGTAAGGCATAGCTAGAGAGGAATTTCATATCCAAAAGATTCAAAACATGCCCAAATATATATGTGGGTATTTGGATTCACAAATTTACATCCAATATAACCAATGCATCACACTATCCATTACTGCATCACAACAAGAAGTAAATGGAGTTTAGTTCATAACTATTACTTTATTTATTCTTTATCAAACTAATACTAATTAACTAAAAACAAGATTTATCACCTTACAACTGTCACATACCAATAACCGTATTACAATCATAGACAATACAATAAACAAATGGAATGAATTTTCAACATGTATAACTATGAACAAATCAGCAAAGGCAAAACACACCGTTGAAAATATAACTTTATATGCATTCAAATTAGTTAAACTGTGAGGAAGAAATCTAAAATCAAAAAGAAAATGAAAATTATGTTTGAATGTTGTGATATGGTACAGATCACGTCATGTATACTGTGATATCACCTGAAGCCCAATATCATTTCAGAACAAATATGTAAGTTCCAAAATTCAGTCACAACTATTAGAAGGAAAACACTTGTTCAAACTGGCATAAGGGCATTAATGCTGTGTTATGTATTACAGATCACCACACACATTCTTTTATCTCAACTAAAGCACCATATCATTATTAGAACAATGACATTGAATCTAAAATCAGTTAAAACTATATGGAAAGAAAAAAATTGTTCAAACTGACATAATGGCCTGAATGTCGTGATTTTGTACAGGTCACATCACATATGCCGTGATCTCGATTTAACTACTGTAATCACAATAAAAAGAGGATACATACTTTCATTCTTCCCAAAACTATAACAAGATTGAGTTCCTTAATTTATATTGATCTTTTTTGTTCTTCAAAAGCAGTTGAGACTTTTGAATCTTACCTCAATACATAAACAAAATTACACTTTCTTGAATGAACTATGGAGATTTTGATCATTCTTGAAGACCCATTTCAAGAAGATCATGTTGCCATTTGCTTCATCGACTTTTCCAAAGAGAACTCTTCTCATTTCTCGCGAATCAGCACTCTCTCTTGGTGTTTCCCTTCGTATGCAAACCTTATCTTCATTTTGGGGGTGGAATAGAGTCAATGTTAGTAGTGGGTTAGGTGGGCGTAGAGAAAGGATTTTTATTTGGTTTTTTGTTTTTTTAATTACCTACCCTACTCGTACAAAATTTATGGAAGAGACCCTTTTTAAATTAAAGTTTGTTTTGATGTCTTTTTTTAACTAAAACCCCTAATTATAACCGTCCGTCACCATCCCTCTCCTCATCTCTCTTTGCCCGATTCTCCTAGGCCTTTAACTGAGATTCAGGAAGATTCGCTATTAACTTCTTCTAACAATCTTCCAAACCCTAAGAAAAATCCCTACTCGCCGCTGGGTTCAAATCAACACCATCAAAATTGGAGTTATATTTTGATAGAGTGGTGGCCTCATGAAGAGCACTGTTTGCACATGATCTGGATGAAGTTAAACTGAAAGAAGTATCTCAAGAGGACATTTACATGGTAATTCAAAATTCAGTGTACTAAAACGTTTTACTTAATACTATAACTTTTTACTTAATTCTATTTTCCTTTTAGATTTCTCTTAGTGGAATTTTTTGTTTACTTTGTTTTAGTTTGAGACTAAAAAATTGTGAGTTAGCTAGGATTATGCATAATTCAATTCAGTTTTTGGTACTTCGATTTTGTAGAATAGGTTTAAGTGGGGAATTAGATAGGGGATGTGACATACTTGGATTTTGCTACAATGAAATATAGTCACTTATGGGGGGTTTTCCAGTTAAATTCTTACTTTTGTGATGTTTGATTGACATTTTTTTCCAAGGAAAATATTCTCCACCTTTCGGTCACGTGAGACTACATTTTCCTTGAAAACAAGGAAAATATTTTCCTATGGGGGTGTAGGTTTTTTATTTTCTAGGTAATTCACACTTTTTCCTAGGAATTTTACTTTCAATCAAATGCTTTACAATTTATTTTCTATGAAATTCAATTACTAATAATTCAATTGACGAGAAAATGTTTTCTTTTCAAGTAAATTTCATACTTGTAATCTAAGGCACCCTAAATAAAAGAAAAGGAAGTAGTAGGTTGAGCCTTCTTTAAATTGAAAAATAAGCTGCGACATGCCTTCAAAAAGCATTCCATGGGCCTATTGGTCCTATAAATATGGGCTGGCCTGGCAGGGACCTTACCTCAATTTAGGGGCTTGCCTTGAGCTTTTGCCCGTTCAATATAGGAAACGGGCTAGCTCGTCTTTTTGTGCGTTCAGACTATGAATTAATTTGCTTTTTCAAAAAAAAGAAAAAAAAGAATCTATCTATATATAATAAGAATAAGGTCTTTTTACTGAGTTTTCCTGCATCTATCTATATATATAATAATAAGACTGAGGTTTCTTTATTGTGTTTTCCAGCCAAAATGCAACTGGTGACTCTTGCGGTACCTTTTAATGATTACTCTCTTTATATCTGGAATTTACTTATTCTATTTAATTTCCTCTTCATTGTGTTTTCAAAATTTGAGAACTTTCCTTTTAAATCAACAATCCCTTCATTAACTTATTCAAAAATTCTTTCAATTACTCTCTCTCTCTCTCT
This sequence comes from Nyctanthes arbor-tristis, assembly GCA_963692815.1. Lineage (NCBI taxonomy): Eukaryota > Viridiplantae > Streptophyta > Magnoliopsida > Lamiales > Oleaceae > Nyctanthes > Nyctanthes arbor-tristis. Next base: position 36,035 of record CAVNYN010203969.1, on the reverse strand, counting down.
ATGTGGAATTTACTTATTCTATTTAATTTCCCCATCATGTGTTTTCAAAAATTGAGAACTTTCCTTTTGGATCATTAATCCTTCATTAACTTATTCAAAAATTGAGAACTTCCTTTTGGATCAATGGTTCTTTCTTAATTTATCAACGGAATGTGAAATCATGAGCCATTTTTTGGTCGTTGCATTGGTAATTGGTATTGGATTCTTTGAATTATTTTCTATGCATCTCCAAAGTTACATTAACGGTTTGCACTTTTTTTCTTTTTTTTTTTAATAAAAACACTTTAATAGTTTTGAGATTTACTAAGGTGATTTTTATCTTCGTCATTTTTTGGATAGACAACCAACAAAATATTATTAGTGTGAACGGCTTATTTAATCATTTGTGAGAATACATCATCATAGCATTGTTTGCTCTAAATCCCGCCCCTTTTAGTTTATTATTAAGATGTTGTTTATACTATGGATGATAAATAAATTTTTATTTTAGAGCTTCTATTATAATTTACAACTTAATATGCCATCTAGATATTTTTATACTGTTACATTATTATGATAAATTAAGAAAACAACGAGATATAGCTGGATCTTACGTGATGTTATCACTACAAGAAAATAAGTGTTTTACCCACACATACTATGTGTAGATATTTAGCGACACATAATTTTGATATGTGTGGGTAATCTAATATGCATATTTGATTTCTTTTTTGATGTTTGTTATGTGTAGTTAAAGACTTATGGTTACAATTAAATCTAGTGGGAGAAAAAATTGCATGTTTAAAGATTGGCACGGACTTATAATTTTTTCAATAATCCTGAGGTGGCTTTTTTAATTAATTATATTACCTACACATAATTATAAATGTTATTTATGTATGGGTAATTCTTCAAACTTTATGTGCACATTGTGAAAAATATTAAATATGTATGATTCAAGTATTAAGTAATTATTATATATTGTGGCATGTAAGTGATGACATGTGAACAAAATGAAAACATAAATTCACCTACTTAATTACATTTCATCATTTTCTCCCCAAATTCCCTTATTCTTGATTCAATTCCACCACCCTTGAAAAAAAAATCCGCCAAATCGTGTTTCCTCTTTCCCGAATTTCAAACACTATACTAAAATTAATTGAGGAAATTTCATCAGGCATTAAATTATAGACAAAATAAGTCATATGAGTAATAATTAATTTTGGGTGTGTGAGTATTTTGGACTCTATTACAATTAAGTAGGATGAATATAAAAGCTTTTGTTCCCAAAAAATTAGATCTAAATAAGCTCTATGAAAATTAATTAAGGCAAATACAAAGACCGTGATTGTTTTTCCAAATTAATTATGATAAATCGATTCTGTAAAAATTAATTAAGATAAAATACAAAAGCCCTACTATTTTCTCAACATGATTCATGGTAAAATAAATTTTGCAAAATCTAATAAAAATTTTTTATTTTATGATTTTTATTTATTTATTATTATTTTTAAACAATGGATTGAACGCCCCAAAATTTCCTTTTAAAATTTATTTCTTCGGCCGAGGACAAGCTAATCTGCCCTTTCCTTCCATTCCCTTCGCTTCACTGGGCCTGAGTCTCGAGGAACCAGCGGCGCTCTGGGTAGAGGTGTGCTTGTGCACATACAAAGTGCTATTCATATCTATGCTTCCCAAAATTCTACAACAATTCTTTCTTTTGAAATTACGGTAGTCTCTGTCTGTCTCCCCACTGTCTATCTTTATTGAGAAAATGAATTGACTCATGGAAGATTTGCCAGAACTTCATGTATGATTCTCAATTACTTAAAAATATTATTTTATTTTTAGCCAAAAATATCTCGGTAATTTTTGTATTAGGGCTTTTGGTGCATCTGAATATAGATATTTCTTAATAATGTTGTTACATTTTAGCTTTTTCATTTTATGCGTGATGTAAAATTATGGCTTTTGTGATGTTTTATAGTATTTCTGACTTGAAACATGAGATTATTTATCTAGTGTGTGAGTGAACCTTCAAGTCTAGAGGAGCAGTCTCTAGAGTGATTTAGTGTTTAATATGAATATGGCCACTAACAACAAGGGACATTGGTATCATATATTTGAATATTTTTAAAGATATTCTAAAACCAAAAGGAGGGCTCATGTGATTCAATTAATTAGTAAAAGAATTAACATCTAAAAGCGACTTTAATTGTATTTTTATATTGAAGTTGCAAACAGAGAAGTTTTGGGACCTAGATAGGGTATTGTAGTATTTTATTTACAATCTCTTATTCTTTTTAAGGGATTATTAACATGAATAGCGAGTTCATTTATTCCTAGCTTGGATGCAGTTTTTTATGATAGGATATGAGACTTTGATTTTCAAGAGTTTGCTAATAACTACTACATGTGCTGGAGATTGAAACTTGAACGTTGAACTTGAAATGGATTGTGCTATTTTAGACTTGTCTATCGTTGGTAATATAATTATGGACTTTACTTTAGTTGTAAAGTTGTGTTGTTACTCTGTGTTTCATTGACTTTGTGCTATATCTTCTTGTTGGCCAGTTCTCTCTTTGCTATGATGAAAAATTAAGTACTAGGCTATTTGGTCTAGTTTCTTCATAAGAAGTTCAGAAAAAATAATAAAATTCACTTTTTTTTTTTTTGGCTTTTCCTTTAGGAATCCTCCGAATGAATTGCTTATGAACGAGAATACCTGGTAGAAAACCAATGTGAGCATGTCTCCCAACTAAGACATTAAATTAATTTTCCGTCCCTGTTTTATGGATTTTGTACTAATCTTGAGATTATCAGTAGTTTCAATTATTATTTTGTTATTCTAAGATTACTAAGGGAAATCCGTTCGATTTTTGTGATGTATTAGAAATTGCCAAATGCCAATGTTTTAATTTGTTTGTTGGTTGCAATGTTTTGTGGTAATAGATAGGGTCAATTATGGAGAAGAATGTGCACATCATTCAATAATTCAGTCCATTTTACTCAAAGTATATTTTTAACCAACCCTCTTGAGTGTTGATTCCACTATAGCTTAATTTTATTTTCTTCCATAGGTGTAAAGAGGAAGTTGAACATAAATAAGTAGGCAAAGCTAGAATCATCATTCTATGCCCGTAAGTAATATGCCCTTACCATTTTACTATAAGTGTTATTTATTTATTTTTGAAGTACAGTAAGTGTTATTTTTTAATTTTATTATGGAGAGTTGTTTTTCTTAATTTTGTTCTTTTTGTTCTCTTATCTCTCTGTCATATAAGAATGACAAGACCTTGAAGAGCACGGTGAAGCAATAGCTGAAACATTTGCCACTTGTAACTTGCAACTGATGCACTTGGTATTATCGTGTACCACTTAATTCCTTTCCTTCATTATTTTCATTTTAGCTATTTGATTGTAGGATTTCAGTCTTAGATATAAGAAATTATTTTGGGTCATAAATAATTTGATTAGTTCCTATTTCTTGTATCACAATAGTAGAGATGATAAATATTCTTTGATGCAGCATCCCCCCTTTTTTGTGATAGACTATGATTATTTACCTTTTCTCTGTTTGTTTTGTTCGGGTAGTGGTCCCCTAGCACTTCCAGGGCTAACAGCACTAGTGAAGAGTAAAGCTGTCCTACTTATATTCAGTTGCTCAATCAACTAAATCATTACAAGTTTCGCTTTTGTGGAGCTCGAAGAGATGTTTAAAGGATGAGACACGTGTTGATTGGAAATAATATTATATATCTCCTTCATCCTTACCGTGTGGATGTGGACCGTCGGATCATTGTTCAAGACTATCCATCTTGGCACATTCCCAATTGGTCTATCCTATCGTTCTTCATGTGATCAAAACTGCACTCACAACTCTTTTGATGGTTTTGTTGACTTATTTCTGATCTTTGTGATCTTATTTATGACTTGTATTGATATATATCATATATGAGTTGTGTTTCTTTGATGATATAAGTTCTTTTGGCTGATACTATTTTTTTTAGTTCTGTTAAACTTGTGTTTGAACTTTATTAGTATACTTATAATTTCAGTTGAACATTGTATTTTTATTAATATATTTATTCATTGATTGTTGGAGTATTTTTCGTCAATGTTTCTCTAGTTGATGGTATTAAATTTTAAAATATATATTTCCAGGCTTCCCCACCCATATAATTTATAAATGTAAAATGAAAAAATTATTACCCACATACTATTAAACACACTTAATTAATTTTTACCCACACATAGTCTTAATTTTTACCTACACATAATTACTTATATGTGGCATGCCACATCATTGTCCACATCATGCAAAATCAGATGCCACATCATCGTCCACTTCGTCATTACATATGTGGCACTCACATTACCCACAAATAATATATTCTTTACCTGCACATATATGGAAAGGTAAAATAATATGATTTACCCACACATAATTATATGTGGGTAAAAACTTTCCTCTAAAGAGTGACATTTTTTGACACTTCCATTATGTGTGGGTAAGCATTTTTTACTTACACATAACAATATCTTTACCCACACTTTAATATAAAACCCAGGTTTCTTGTAGTGTATTTTTTTATGTGATGATATATATAGGATCTTATTATTATTTTTTTAAGTAATAGGATCCTATACCAAACAATTTAATAATAATTTGGGGGATTAGGAGTAAGAGCTTTTTATTTATTCATTTTTTTATGTGTAAGTTAAATAGGAGTTTTATTATGTTCGACACATTAGCTTATTTTGCAACCTTTTATATTATTATTAAATATAATAATTCCATCCAAAATTTTAGTATTTAACGTAAATAAATACTCTCTTTTGGAATTGATTTTCATAATTTGTAATCAGCCCATATAAATATGCATATTTTGTGTAGGTTTGTGTGATTACAATAAGTTTTTTAATGTTCATGAAAAGCCGATTTTTAGAGCTACAGGAGTGGTTTACTACTTTTTCTAATTTACGTGAATGAGTTACTTCTTTCTCTTCTCTTAATTCTATTTATTGTAGATTTGAGAGAGATTTTTTGTATTTCTAAATTACCAATTTCTCATATATGTTTAATAAGTAAGGTCAAGTACTCATAAGATAATATTACTAAATTGTTTATGTTAATCCTTTAAAAAATGTTTATTATAATCATTATTATTTCTTTATTTATTATTCATATTTTTTACCGTGCAAGGTAGGGGTAATTATTCTAGTAGAAAAGTTAAAAAAGGAAAAAATAGTCGCAAGCCGTGGGCAAGAGGGAATAAGCATAAAAGGAATATATATATATAATAACAAATAATAAAAAATAAATAAAATAAGAAAAATGAGAGATAGAATTCTAGTGTTTTAGAGTTTTCCCCTTTTTTCCCCTTTGATAAAAAAGTACAATGGCTAAATGAAATTTTGCCGAAAACAAACATCATTGGGTTAATTCAAAGCCTGACCCATAACCCGTTTCTCTCCCACCCTTTCGTTTCCACTCTGTCATCTCAATTGAACGCTCTACGCTCGGGCTCTCTCCCTCACCCCATCTTAGGGATGCATAATGAGCCGACCGGCTAGCGCGGCCTGTGGCCCGGCAGGTAAAAAGCCCGAGCCGAGCTGGCTCGCAACTCGTTTAAGAAGGGCCTGGTAGGTAAAATTGCTTTTGCTGCCGGAAATGGCAGCCAAGTGCTGCCATTTCCGGCAGCATAGGTTGGGGGGGAGCCCCCCCCCTCTTTTTTTATTTTTTAAAACATTAAGAAATTCAATTTTAAGTTATTTTACGATAATACCCCTGACCTTAACGGTGGAAATGGATGGAAAATGTTAGAGGAACCTTAGGTGTAACACTATTTAAAGGTTAGGGGCCTCCACAATGAAAATTAAATGTTGGAGATGTAATCTCAATAATATCCCATGAAGGGCTAATGAAGCCGATACCAACTATGACTATTTTAAACAGATTGTTCAACTCCAAATGGATAGAACAGCTACTTCATAAAGAGTTAGTTCAAACTACCATAACAACATGAATGCCATGAGTTAGTGCAGATGACATGTATGCCATTATGTCTGTCATCAATCAACTCATAGAGATCAAAAGTTTTTCATAGGTTAGCAATTGTAGTTCATTCTTTGTTGTCATTTATCACTTATGTTAACCATTTTTTTTTAATTTTTACAACACTGTAGTGAGAATGTGGAATGTTTATGGTCTGGAATAACTATAACGCCGGAATTCTAGATACCCAAAGCGTTAAATATTTTCTTTCTTTTTAAAATAAATATATTAAAAGTGGGTAAAATATGCGAAAGAGTCCAATGGAATAATTCATAGCCTTAGATATGTTTTCCTGCTATTGAAAGTACAGGATGTGTAGCTGGAATGATTCTTTTAAAAGATATGGACCCGATCTATCGTTAAAGCACAAGTAAATAGCCCCGGTATTTTTATAATAGCTTGAAGAGTACAATAGAACAATTCACAGCCTTAGATATGTTTTCATGTTATTCAAAGTATAAGATGTGTAACTATCTAAGGAATGATTCTTCTAAAAAGATATGACCCCGTTCTTTCTTTAAAGCACAAGTAAATAGCCCATGATACTTTTCTATTGGCTTGAAGTGTACAACAGAATGACTCGTGGCCTTAGATATGTTTTAATGCTATTTGAAGTACAAGACGTGTAATTATCCATAAAATGATTCTTTTAAAGCGATATGTCCCCATTCTTTTTGGAAGGACAAGGAAATATAGCCTTGTGTATTTTTCAAATGGCTAGAAGAGTACAGAAGAATAATTCACAGTCTACGATATGTTTTTCTCTATTCAGAGCACAAAACGCTTAACTATCCACGAAAGGTTTCATTCAAAGAGATACAATCCCATTCTTTCTTTTAAAAGGACAAGTAAATAGGCCCGGCTATTTTCCTAATGCTAGAAGAGTATAACGGAGTGATTTACAACCTTAGATATGTGTTCTTACTATTCAAAGTATAAGATGAGTATCTATGATTCTTTTAAGAGATATGGTACCGTTCTATCTTTAAATGACAAAGAAATAGCCTTGATTATTTTTCTAATGGCAAGAAGAGTACAAAAGAATGATTCAGGGCCTAAGATATGCTTTTATGCTGTTCAGAGTACAAGATGCTTAACTATCCTCGAAATGATTCGTTTAAAGAGATATGGCCCTTTTTTATTGTTAAAGCACAAGTGAATAGCTTTGGGTATTTTTATAATTGCCTAAAAGTGTACAATGAAATAATTCGTTGCCTGAGATATGTTTTCATTACTTCAAGTATAAGTAGAATGAAAAGGACACGAAAATATGCCCGGGCATTTTTTGTAATGGCTAGAAGAGTAAAAGAGAATGATTCGCTGCTAAAGGTATGTTTTTGTGTTATTCGGAGCGCAAGATGTTTAACTATCCACAGAATGATTCGTTTAAAAGAGATATGGCTCTGTTGAATCATTAAAGTAGTAGTAAATAACCATGAGTTTTTTCTAATGGCTTGAAGATTAAAACAAAATAATTCGCAGGCCTAGATATGTTTTCATTATATTCGGAATACAAGACATGTAACTATTCCCAGAATGATTCGTTTAAAGAGATATGACCCCATTCGTTATTTAAAGGAGAAGGAAATAACCTTGGGTATTTTTCAAATGGCTAGTAGAGTGCAAAAGAATAATCTTGGCCTAAGATATGTTTTTGTGCTATTTGGAATACAAGATGCTTAATTATCCACGAAATATTTTGTTCAAAGAGATACAGCTTCATTCTTTCTTTAAAGGACAAGTAAATAGCCCCAGCTATTTTTCTAATCGCTCGAAGAGTACAACGGAGTGATTTGTAGCCTTAGATATGTGTTTACACTATTTGAAGTACAAGATGCGTAACTATGATTCTCTTAAAGAGATATGCCCCCGTTCTATCTTTAAATGACAAGGAAATAGCCTTTGGTATTTTTTTGGGTATTTTTCTATTGGCAAGAATAGTACAAAAGAATGATTCACGGCCTAAGTTGTGTTTTTGTGCTATTCAGAATACAATATGCTTAACCATCCTCAGAATAATTCACCTAAAGAGATATGGTCCCATTCTATCGTTAAAGCCCAAGTAAATAGCTCTGCGTATTTTTATAATGGCTTGATGAGTACAATGGAATAATTTGCCTCCTTAGATATGCATTCATGCTATTTGAAGTATAAGACATGTAAATATGCATCGAATGGTTCTTTTAAAAAGATATGACCTCGTTCTTTCTTTAAATCATTAGCCCCGCATCCTTTTCTAATGGCTTGAAGAGTACAACGGAATGAGTCACGGCCTTAGATATGTTTTCATGCTATTTGAAGTACAAGACATGTAACTATTTATAGAATGATTCTTTTAAAGATATGTCCCCATTCTTTCTTTAAGGGACAAGGAAATAGCCTTGTGTATTTTTCAGATGTCTAGAATAGTACAAAAGAATAATTCGCGGCCTAAGATATGTTTTTGTCTATTTAGAGTACAAGGCTTAACTATCCACGAAATGTTTCATTCAAAGAGATACAACCCCATTCATTCTTTAAAGGACAAGTAACTAGCCCTAGCTATTTTTCTAATGGTAGAAGAATACAAAAGAATGATTTGAGCCTTAGATATCTGTTCATACTATTTGAAGTACAAAACGCGTAACTATGATTCTTTTAAAGATATGGCCTCGTTCTATCTTTAAATGACAAGGAAATAGCCTTGGGTATTTTTCCAATGGCAAGAAGAGTAGAAAAGAATGATTCACGGCCTAAGATATTTTTTCATGCTATTCGAAGTACAAGACGCTTAACCATCCTCAGAATGATTCCTTTAAAGAGATATGACCTTGTTCTATTGTTAAAGCCCAAGTAAATAGCTCCAAGTATTTTTATAATGGCTTGAGGAGTACAATGGAATAATTCACCGCCTTAGATATGCATGCATGCTATTTGAAGTATAAGACGTGCAACTATCCATGGAATGATTCTTCTAAAAAGGTATGGTGCTGTTTTTTCTATAAAGCACAAGTAAATTAGCCCCAGATACTTTTCTAATGGCTTGAAGAGTATAATAGAATGATTCACAGCCTTCATTATGTTTTTGCACTATATCAAGTACGAGAGACATAACTATCAGTGGAATGATTCTTGAAATGGATATGTCCTCATTCTATCTTTAAAGGACAAAGAAATAGACCCGGGTATTTTTCTAATGGCTAAAAGAGTACAAAAGAATGATTCGAGGGCAAAGATATGTTTTCACGTTATTCAATGTAATGTTTAACTACTATCAATGAAATGATTCATTTAAAGAGATAAAACAAGTAAATAGCCAAGAGTATTTTTCTAATGGCTTGAAGAGTAAAACAGGAAGATTCATGGCCAGAGATATGTTTTCATGCTAATTCAAAGTACAAGATGTGTAACTATCCGCAGAATGATTTATAGTCTCAAATATTTTACTAATAGCTAGAAGAGTACAATGGAATGATTTGCGGCCTACGATATGTTTTGCTACCATTCGAACTGCAAGGCACATAAGCATCTATGGAATGATTCTTTTAAAGAGATATGTCCTCGTTCTATCTAAAAAAGGAAAGGAAATAGCCACGAGTATTTTTCAATGGCTTGAAGAGTAAAACAAAATAATTTGTGGCCTTAGATATATTTTCAGAGGATTTCTGTAGTACCAGATCTAGTCATGCGGCCACATGGACAGATCCATGCGGCCTCACTTAATGACTTGTACAGCCGCACCAGGCTGCATGGACCGTTTGGTAGAGCCGCATGCCGGTGCGGTCACACAATAAGGCTGTGCGGGCGCACAAATAGGATGTACGCTCGCCCAGGATAATTGTGCGACCACACTAGAAAGCTCAAAACCTACCAGACGGTCCATGCGGCCTAGTGCGGCCGTATGGATCTGTCCATGTGGCCGTATGACCAGATCTAGTTCCAAACTTTGGAACCAGATCTGGTACTATAGAAAGCCTCTATGGTTTCATTATATTTGAAGTACAAGACGTGTAACAATCTAGCAATGATTCTTTTAAAGAGATATGACCTCGTTCTTTCTTTAAAGGACAGGTTCATAGCCCTAGATATTCTATTAATGGCTAGAAGAGTACAACAGAATGATTTACAGCCTTCAATTTATTTTTCAACCATTCGAAGTGCAAGGCACGTAACTATCCATGGAATAATTCTTTAAAGAGATATAATAGAATGCCATATATATGTTTTCATGCTATTCAAAGTTCAAAACACTTTACTATCCATGAAATGATTCCTTTAAAGAGATATAGCCACACTCTTTCTTTAAAGCACAAGTCCATAGCCCCGGATACTTTTCTAATGGTTTGAAGAGTACAATGACATTAGTCATGGCCTTAGATATTTTTTCATGCTATTCGAGATACAAGACGTGCAGTTATCCAAGGAATGATTCTTTTAAAGAGATATGACCCCGGTCTTTCTTTAAAGGACAAGGAAATGGCCTTAGATATTTTTCTAATGGCTGGAAGCGTACAATAGAATGATTTGCAACCTTCGATATATGTTCAAACAATTTAAAGTATAAGACACGTAGCTATCTATGGAATGATTCTTTTAAAAAGATATGGCCCTGTTTTATCTTTAAAGTACATGGAAATGTGGCAAGAAGAGTACAAAAGAATGATTCACAACCTAAGATATGTTTTCCTGGTTTTCAGAGTACAAGACACTTAACTATCCATGTGAATGATTCGTTTAAAGAGATATGGCCCCATTTTGTCGTAAAAGCACAAGTAAATAGCTCCTGATATTTCTATAATGGCTTGAAGAGTACAATGGAGTAATTCACAACCTTTTATATGTTTTTAGGCTATTCATAGTACAAGATATGTAACTATCCACGGATGATTCTCTTAAAGAGACATGTCTCTTGATTTCTTTAAAGGATAAGGAAATAGCCTTGATTACTTTTCTAATGGGTAGAAGAGTAGAAAAGAATGATTCGTACCCTAAGATGTGTTTTCATGCTATTCAAAATACAAGACGCTTAACTATCCACGGAGTGATTCATTTAAAGACATATGGCCCCCTGTTCTTTCTTTAAAGGACACATGTAAATAGCCCCAGGTATTTCTCTAGTGGCTTGAAGCGTACAACAGAATGATTCATAGAATGATTTTTGCACTATTTTTCTATAGGTTTTCGCACTATTCAAAGTAAAAAACACATAGTTATCCATAGAATGATTTTTTTAAAGAGATATGTCCTCGTTCTATCTTTAAAGGACAAGAAATAGCGTTGGGTATTTTTCTAAAAGATAGAAGAGTACAATAGAATGATTCATGGCCTTAGATAAGTTTTCAGGCTATTCAAAGTACAAGACACTTAATTATCCTCGGTATAATCCGTTAAAAAGATATGACATCATTCTTTCTATAAAGTACAAGTAACTTGTCCGGGGTACTTTTTTAATGGCTTAAAGAGTACAACAGAATAATTCACTACCTTACATATGTTTTCTCGCTATTCGAAGTAAAAGAAATGTAACTATCCACGGAATGATTCTTTTAAAGAGATATGCCCCCATTCTTTCTCTGAAGGACAAGGAAATGGCCATGAGTATTTTTCTACTGGTTAGAGAGTACAAAAGAATGATTCGTAGCCTAAGATATTTTTTCGTTCTATTTGGAGTACAAGATGCTTAACTATCCAACAATTAATTCTTTTAAAGAGATATGGCCCCGTTTTTTCTTTAAAGGACACATATGACTCTCTGGGTATTTTTCAAATGGTCTGAAGAGTACAACTGAATCATTCAGACGTGTGCTCTTCCGATCTTTTCAAACTATTCAAAGTACAAGACATGTAACTATCTATGGAATGATTTTTTTGAAGAGATATGTCCACATTCTATCTTTAAAGGACAAGGCCACAGCCCTGGGTATTTTTCTAAATGATAGAAGAGTACAACGAAATGATTCACGGCCTTAGGTATTTTTCAGGCTATTCAAAGTACAAGACACTTAATTATCCTTGGTATAATTTGTTTAAAGAGATATGACCCCGTCCTTTCTTTAAAGGTTAAGGAAATAGCACTGGGTATTTTTCTAAAGTGTAGAAGGAGTGTAATAGAAAGATTCACGGCTTTGGATACGTTTTTCCTGCTTTTCAGAGTACAAGATGCCTAACAATCGATGGAATGATTCATTTGAAGAGATATGGCACTGTTCTTTCTTTAAAGGACACATGTAAATAGCCTGGGCTATTTTTCTAATGGCTTGAAGAGTACAATAGAATGATTCACAGCCTTCGATATGTTTTCGCAATATTCAAAGTACAGGACACGTACTTGTATTTTTCTAAAGGCTATATCCATGAATGATTCGTTCAAAGACATATGTCCCCAATCTATCTTTAAAGGACAAGGAAATAGCTCTGAGTGTTTTTCTAAAGGCTAGATAAATACAACGAAATGATTCATGACCTTAGACATGTTTATGGGCTATTCAAAGTACAAGATGCTTAATTACCCACAGAATAACCCGTTTAAAGAGATACAACACCGTTCTTTCTTTGAGGGATACAACTAAATAGCCCCGGTTATTTTACTAATGGCTAGAAGAGTACAACGGAATAATTCATAGCCTTTGATATGTTTTCCCACTATTCAAAGTACAAGACACGTAACTATCCATGGTGTCATTCTTTTAAAGAGATATGACCCGTTCTTTTGTTAAAGGACAAGGAAATAGCCCCGGGTGTTCTTTGAATGCCTAGAAGATTTTTTTCATGCTATTCCAATTATAAGACTCTTAAATATCATGGAATGATTCATTTCAATTGATATGGCACAGTTCTTTCTTTAAAGGATAAGTAAATAGCCTCGGCTATTTTTCTAATGGCTAGAAGAGTGCAACGAAATGATTCCCGGCCTTAGTTATGTTTTCACACTATTCGAAATGCAAGAGACATAACTATCTATGGAATGATTCTTTTAGAGAGCTATGGCACAAGTAAATAGCCCTGAGTATTTTTATAATGGCTTCAAGAGTACAACGGAATAATTCATGGCCTTAGATATGTTTTCATGCTAATCAAAGTATAAGACATGTAACTATCCATGAAATGATTCTTCTAAAATGATATGATCTAGTTCTTTCTTTAACGCACAAGTAAATAGCCCCAGATACTTTTCTAATGGCTTGAAGAGTACAATGAAATGATTCGTGGCCTTAGATATCTTTTCAAGCTATTTAAAGTACAAGACATGTACCTATCCATAATATGATTCTTTTAAAGAGATATGACCCCATTCTTTCTTTAAAGGACAAGGAAATAGCCTTGGATATTTTTCTGATGACTAGAAGAGTACAATGAAATGATTCGTGGCCTTTGGTATCTTTTCAAGCTATTCAAAGTATGAGACGTGTAACTATCCATAAAATGATTCTTTTAAAGAGATATGACCCCATTCTTTCTTTAAAGGACAAGGAAATAGCCTTGGATATTTTTCTGATGACTAGAAGAGTACAAAAGAATAATTCGCGGCCTAAAATATGTTTTTGTATGAGACGCTTAACTATCCACGGAATAATTCATTTATAGAGATATGGCTTTGTTCTTTCTTTAAAGGACAAGGAAATAGCCTTGAGTATTGTCTAATGGCTAGAAGAGTGCAAAAGAATGATTTGCAGCCTAGGAAATGTTTTCCTACTATTAGGGGTATAAGATGCTTAACTATCCACGGAATGATTCATTTAAAACGGTATGGCCTCGTTCTTTCTTTAAAAGGCACATGTAAATAGCTCTGGGTATTTTTCTAGTGGCTTGAAGAGTACAACAAAATGATTCACAGCCTTCGATATGTTTTCACACTACTCAAAGTATAAGACACGTGACTATCAATGGAATGATTCGTTTAAAGAAATATATCCTCGTTCTATCTTTAAAGGATAAGAAAATAGCCCTGGGTATTTTTCTAAAGGGATAGAAGAGTACAACAGAATGATTTATCGCCTTAGATATATTTTCAGGCTATTCAAAGTACAAGACACTTAATTATCCTTGGTACAATCAGTTTAAAGAGATATGGCCATGTTCTTTCTTTAAAGCACAAGCAAATTGCTTGAAGAGTACAATGGAATAATTCCCAGCTTTAGATATGTTTTCCTATTCTTCCGATCTAAAAGACGTGTAACTATCCACGGAATGATTCTTTTAAGGAGATATGCCCGCATTCTTTCTTTAAAGGACAAGCAAATAGCTATGAGTATTTTTCTAATGGTTAGAAGATACAAAAGAATGATTCATGCCCTAAGATATGTTTTCATGCTATTCAGAGTATAACACCCTTAACTATCCATAAAATGATTCATTTAAAGAGATATGGCCTCATTCTTTCTTTAAAGGACACATGTAAATAGCCCTAGCTATTTCTCTAGTAGTTTGAAGAGTACAATGGAATGATTCATAGCCTTTGATATGTTTTTGCAATATTCTAAGCACAAGACACGTAACTATCCGTGGAATGATTCTTTTAAAGAGATATGTCCCCATTTTATCTTTAAAGAAAATAGCCCTGCCTATTTTTCTAAAGGGAAGAAGTGTACAAGAAAATGATTCACGGCCTTAGATATGTTTTCAGGCTATTTGAAGTATAAGATGCTTAATTATCTACGGAATAATCCGTTTAAAGAGATATGACCCCGTCCTTTCTTTAAAAGACACAAGTATATAACCGTGCGTGTTTTACTAATGGCTAGAAGAGTATAATAGAATGATTCACGGACTTAGATATGTTTCCCCACTATTCGAACTACAAGATGCGTACCAATCCACGGTTTGATTCTTTTAGAGAGATCGGACCCGTTCTTTCTTTAAAAGACAAGGAAATAGTCTTGGGTATTTTTCTAACACCCAGAAGAGTACAATGGAATGATTCATGGCCTTATATTTCTTTTCATGCTATTCTGAGTACAAGACGTTTAACAATCCACAGAATGATTCGTTTCAATAGATATGGTACCGTTCTTTCTTTAAATGACAAGTAAATAGCCCTGGCTATTTTCCTAATTGCTAGAAGAGCACAATGAAATAATTGGCGGCCTTAGATATGTTATCACACTATTCAAAGTCAAAGAGGCATAACTATCCATGGAATGATTCTTTTAAAGAATAATTGCCTTGTTCTATCGTAAAAGCACAAGTATATAGCCCGAGTATTTTTATAATGGCTTGAAGAGTTCAGTGGAGTAATTCATGGCCTTAAACATGTTTTCATGATATTCAAAGTATAAGACGTTTAACTATCTACAGAATGGTTCGTTTAAAGAAATACAGCTCCATTCTATCATTAGAGAACAATCAGTGTTGGTTTTGAGTTTTTTCCCCCAAAGCCCCAAATAATGTACTAAAAGAAAGGGGTAAAAACCCATTTTGAGGGGGGAATAAACCCATTTTGGCCCCTTCATTTAGATTTATTCCCCCTCTCACACTTTTCTTCTAATCTAATAAAATACTCTTTTCCCCACTCCCACTCCCCTTCCAATCCAATAAAATACTGCTACGTGTCCAATTTATATCCCCCTTTTTCCCCTACAGATTATTTGGAAATAGCTTTTTCCCCCTTGATTTTTTTCCCTTGACTTTTTCCCCCCAACATTAATCTTGTTCTTAAAGCACAAGTAAATAGAGCTGAATATTTTCGTAATGGCCAAAAGAGTAAAATGAAAAGATTCGAGGCCTTAGATATATTTTCCCAGTATTCAAAGAAGACGTGTAACTATCCACATAATGATTCATTTAAAGAGATATGGCCCTGTTCTATCTTTAAAGGACAAGAAAATAGCCTTGTGTATTTTTCTAATGGCTAGAAGAGTACAAAAGAATAATTCATTGCCTAAGATATGTTTTTGTACTATTTGGAGTACAAGACGCTTAATTACCTACGGAATGATTCTTTTAAAGAGATATGACCGTGTTCTTTCTTTAAAGGGCACACGTAAAGAGCCCCAGGTATTTTTCTAATGGCTTGGAGAGTACAACGGAATAATTAACCACCTTTCACTGAGCTATTTTTTGTGCTCGTCATTTATAATGCTTGTTAAATATATCTGTATAGGTTAAATCAACTACTATAATATTATCATCTCTTGGGTTACATGAACTACTATTAAATACAAAAGAATACTCTAGCTGACTTTATGTATTTGTATTTTAAAGCTTCATTTTTACGCCTAACATGAATATTTTTCTTTTTATTTAGTTCATATATTGCTAAGATTTTTTTTTATACATATAAAATTACCATTACGAAAAATTAATAGAAAAAATTACTTTATAAAACTACAGTTAATAGTAAAGCTGAAAAAAAGTCTCTTTTCAAAAAAATCTGCTAAATTATTCAAACATACAGACAAGAAATATCACAAGATCAATTGGGAAAAATGAATCAGAAATTATACAGACAAGAAATATCACAAGATCAATAGCGAAAAGTGAACCAGAAATTATACAGACAAGAAATATCGTAAGATTATTACTCTACTAATACATTTGGGCCAGCCTGAAAAAAGACAACTCATTTTACTATTTTTGCCACCATCATTAGTAAGATAAGAAGCCAGAGATCTAGACTTGTAGATAATCAACCATGGCGCCTCACATTCTCACCATGATTAGTGAATTTATCACAAAAATTTTGCTGATGAGTAATTCGTCTGAAAGACATTCTAAGCTTGTTCTACGTTAGCAAGTTCTAAAACGAACTAAGAAAGATTGATCCGTTCAAACACTAGCCGCCTTTGAAGCGATTGCCTTAGTGGATAGTAGAGCATATTTAAAATGCATTCGATCATCTAGTGTCGGCCAAATACTTTGAGAAGACAACTCAGAGATCCAACCTAAAAGTGAGATATAAACTACCAAAGGTTACAGTATGTAATGAAGGTTTGTGACTAACACCTCATTTGTTATGATAAAAGAACTTATCACATGATGTTAACCTATGGTCTCCCTTCTTGAATATGATAAAACAATCATTGTTGATGATGAGCAGATATCCGCAATTGTAAATGGAGAAAGAATAACATTTAGATGCACAGTCAAACCCATTATAAAGGAAATAAATCGTGTAAAATAGAAGAAAAAACAAATTAATTTCCTCAAGGAGGAGATTAAAACTTCAATAATAAAAGAAAACTTGGCAAGAATAGAAACTATGGGAAAGATTAAAGTTTTAGAAGAAAATTTTCTCTCTCAAGTATGCAGTGAGATTCCTAATGCATTTTGGCAGAGAAAGAAACATGTTTCGCTTCCATATGAAATGGAATTTGATGAGAAAAATATCCCCACAAAAGGCCAGGCAAGCACAGATGAACAAAGAATTGTTCGAACATTAGAGAAGGGACTTATACGACCTAGTTTAAGTCCACGGAGCTAAGTAGTATTTTATGTTGACAATGTAGTAGAAAAGGAAAGGGGAAAACCCAGGTTAGTCGTTAATTAAAAACCTCTAAATAAAGCATTAAAGTGGATTAGATATCCAATTCTTAACAAAAAGGACCTCCTCTAATGGCTTAACGAGGCTCGGGTATTTTCAAAATTTGACTTAAAATTAGGATATTGGCAAATTCAAATTGATGAAAAGGATAAGTACAAAACTGCCTTTACTATGCCTTTGGTCAATTTGAATGGAACAACATGCCCTTTGGGTTGAAAAATGCTACATTAGAATTTCAGAAAATCATAAATGATACTTTTACTGAATATTCATCATTCTTAAAGATTGATATTTCTTTGAAGCCGTCCTTTCAACCAGTGAATTAGTGGAATTCCATCATGAAGGAGTTGAAAAACAAAGTCAATAGGAGATCTTTAGCAAAGCCTTCATCAATAAGGTTCTCAAAGTAAGAAGGAAAATGATTAACAAATAAAATCTTTGGGAAGATAAAATCTACATCCAGCTGTATAACTACTGGGATTACATTGAGGCATGGTCAAGAGTCTTTTAGTAACAAAACAAAGCAAGGTAGGACTCGGGAAGGAATTGATTTGACGAGTTAACCAAATTGGTTCAAAGAATGGTTCTTTTTTGGACCAACCTCAAAAATGTTAAACTTCACATTTAAAAGTTTATTTGAACATTTCAAAATCATCTATCCAGGTTTAAAGTCCAAAAGAAATTCGGATCCTGAAGGCAAGGATGTAATTGCGATGCTATATTTTTCTTTGAATTTAAGCTTCCATGGATTGGAGGATGGAATTTTAGATTCGTGAGAATCCTCAAGATTTTCCAGTCCTTTGCAGGTCTTGCCATTATAGATAGTGGAACAATTTCCAGCCTAATGATATAATTGAAGAAATTAAAAAGTCTTGCTCTATCTGGAAAAACCTGTAGGACGGGTATCAAGACAATCCTATATTCGAAGAAAAGGAAAATTTTGTTAACGATGATTAGGTGACTGCAATTTGGAATAAACTTATTAAGGATAATCCTATCATTACACCTAAAGAGTTGAAAGAAAAAATTCTTAAAGTATTAACAGAATTGCGGGCAAATCAGAAGAAGAAGACAAGTCCATGACCACATGACATATTGGAAACAACATGACATTTTTAATATTGAATGCATTATGGTATTTTTGGTTGCTTCAATGTAATATATAAATCATGTTATGGTTAATTTTCTGTAAGAGTTAAAAATAGTGTTGCATATGAAACTATTGTGTGATTGAACGTGTTATTTTTGTTTTGCTCTAAGCATTTCAGTAACTATGAATATATTTATGGTGGACATGATCCCATGGCTCACTCCATGTTGAGTTTAAGGTTGCTTTAGAATATGTCTCATTGAACCAAATTTTTTTGCAATGTTAAATTACTGCTAAATTTTATTAGATTTTTATATTTATTTGTCATTATTACTATTATATATATTGTTATTATAGGTTGTGCTTAAAATTGCATATGAAATTTTCTTTTCTATGCTTTTCCCAAAAAGAAAAAAGTTTTGTGTATAGTACTAACTAATTGCTTGATTTTGTAAGTTTGCTATTAATTACTATGCAACATATTGCGTTCTATCATATTAGGTATATGTGTTGTGAAGTATATAGTAGTATGAAGTTTTAAAAGCATTTCATCTAACAATTTTATATTTATTTCATTGTGTATTTTAATTCAAAACAGTCTATAGTTATTTATCATTTGTAATTTTATTATGTATTTTACTACATTTTTTTTTGTAGGACTTAATTCATTTTTTCCCCAAAAATTCTAGGGAGACATGAAATTATAATATGAATATGTGACATGTTCATGTAGCGCAATTCCATTGAATGAAAAAGTTTCCATGTGGTCAGCATCTAATAAAATTTTACTACATAAGCATGTCACTTATTTATGTTACCTTTTTCTGTTTTCTTATAATTTCTTTTTTTTTGTTTTTTAAACTTTAGCTTAAGAATATATTTGTACTTTCTTAAAATTTTTCTTTCTTCTTTTTTTCTTTTTTCTTTTTTGTTACTTTACATTTTATTAACTTATGCTCTTGTTTAATTTTAAAGCAACCATACATAGTGTTATTTATATATTTCTTTTATTTTTGTACTAAGTGTGTGTATCTATATATTTTGATTATATATCAAAACTATCAACTTCAGATTGATGTTTAATCCCATATGCTTTCTTTTTTCTTCTTTCTTTTTTCATCTTTCTTTTTCTTATTTTTCTTAATGGATAAACATAAAGATAACTTTCAATGTACAGGTACAAGTACAAGTTAAACGACCATTGATATTGTCTGCTAATGATATGGATAAGACTTTTGGACAAGTGATGTGCAGAAAACTCGGCGTTCCATGATGCTAAATGATATGACTTTTCATTTATTTATTATTTTCCATTTTTATAATTTCATACGTATATAGAAATATTTAGTTATATTTATTAATATTGGATATTTTGGCTTTATTCATTCATTTAACTATTACAAAATAAAATTATGCAGCACCTCCTAACATGAATGAAACTGAGGGATGCGTTGATGATATTGGAGAGTCATCTATTAACATAGTAGATGAAGAGCAGAGATATCATCGAACTAATAACTCATCAGTGTTTTAGATAACATGGATCTTATGGAGAATTATGATGGAAGAGTGAATACATTTGATGTACATTTACCTGATGCATGTTACTATTTTATAAAGAAATGAAGAATTTTTGTTGCGGTGATGGATCAATTAAGCTGTCATTGGATGAAATGCCTAATGAATTGCGAGATTTATATATTTCAACATCAGTAGAATTTCTAGAATGTAATTTTTCATGAACATACAATAATCATTTTGGTTTCACATCATTCAATGTTAAATATGATAAAGAATTATGAAAGCTGAATAAAGGAGTTTATACAGTTAGAATTTACAGTCAAGTTTATCATTTTATTAATGATAATTTACGAATTAATGAGCGCCATCATCAAGCAACTTTATTTCTATGATACGGAGCATGAATTGGAAAATAGATTTGCAATGTCTAATAAGTTTAATGCGTCAATATTTCACAATAAAATCCTTATGAACAATTTTTTAGGTCTTTAAGTTATAGAGATGACCTTGGATCTTTAACGAAATAGGTGTCATCCTAGTATTGATAAAGAGTTTATAATAATGATACAAAATTACAACAAAATGGGGGGTTTTACCCACACACATAAATGTAGGTAAAAATACGCTTATGTGTGGGAAAAATCTTTTACCTACACATAATATAAGTGTCAACAAGTGCGGGTATCAGTCCGTAGAGAAAAGTGTTACCCGTACATAAGTTTATGTGCGTAAACCTTAATATTTTACCTACACATATGTGTATGTAAACATTGCTATATGTGTGGGTAATGTAACTGCCACATATGCAATGTTTATATAGATGATGACACAGTGTCAGATTTGGAAAGTCATGGATGATGACGTGTTAGCTGACGCGGATGATGATGTGTAGTTGATTATGTGTGAGTAAAAAATAAGATTATGTATGGATAAAAGTAGGATTATTGTGTGGGTAAAACTTATCTATATGTGTCAGTAAAAGTATATTTACGTGGGGGTAAAAGAAATTAAATGTGGTTAAATAGTTTATTCATGTGTGGGTAATAACCTTCTTTTTTTTTTTGACATCTATAGATCATGAGTGTGAAGACCCTTTAAGTTATATAAAATTTAGTAATCACAAAATTAGAACGTTGGTAAAAAAGATACTTCAAACACTAGGGAAATTAGAAATGTATTCATAACACAACAATGTCCAACTAAAATTTCATCATCTTAATAAAGCTCAAAAATAAGTTCAACAACACTGAAAAGTAGTATCAGCCAATAAAACTCACATTAAGAATGGGATCAACAAAACATCATAAGTTCTATGCAGTTTCAACATAAGTCATCAAGAGAATCATCAAACTCAGAAACAAAGTCAACATAACCATCAAAAGAGTTACAAGTACGGTTTTCACAAGGTGGAGGACCAGAGGATGCACTAATGGGGGATGGGTCGGGACAAAACCAATGGTAAAGATGGAGGTCTAATATTTTTTTCAATCAATGCGTGTGCACCATTTGAACATCTCCTTTGAGTTCTCCAAAACGATACTTATGATGATTTAGCTCATCAAACAATTGACTGTACACACATGACAACTTGACTCAGCACGAGTTCTCTTCGCCCCAAAAGTACTGAGGGACCACCCCCAACCAAACAAATAGACTGATTGTCATCATCTAAGCACATTCTCTAAGATTTCTTTATCAATCATTTTATCTGTTGGATTATTACTTCTCAACTACATCATTTCTACCTATTGGAGTAAATGAACTACTTTAGAAACACGATCAAATTAGTAGGGCTATAATAGGTCTTAGTTAAACTAGGTAAAAGATAAAATATTACTAAGATACAAAAGTGTATACAAATGTCACCAACTAACCGTAACAAAACTAAGGTTGTGCTACCTAATAAACCCGGGACGATGAGGGTTGTTGGATTCGGATTAAATCTATCGGTGAAAGCTGGTGAATGGTTGGTAAATATAAATAGTGCCAAATGTGTCACCCCAAGTTGTGTCAGACCATGAGATTGGCTTGTTTCGTAGCAACGTGTTTAACACAGTTGCTCAAAAGCCCAGCTAAACATACCCATTTTCCCTTTACATGGGAACTAAACAAATGACATCGCCTTTCTTTGTTTGTCTGTTGAAATTTGCATCAAGTATGGAAGGATTTTCAAGATTGATTACTTACCTTGTCTTGGCTGCCTTTTCATTTAAAGGTTGTGTTTGATTTGCAGGAGGACCACCGAGACACACTACCTTGCCATTTTCTTCGTGAAAAACAGTGCCTTTTGTGTGGGTTTTAGTGTTGCTATTGGAGTGGGTTGAAGGGTTGAGTTTGGGTTGTTTTTGGTTGAAAGACTTGGCTTTGGTGATGTTGGCATTAGCAATCTGAGCCCTGATTGATTAACTCAATTCCACACTTCTGGCCAGCAATTGGAGAAGAAGATTTCATCTTTTTCTTGCTTTGTTGTTCTTCTTTATTTTTGGCCAAGTTTTCATTCTAGCTAATTGCTATTTTGATTTCATACCAGGTTGTAACTCTAACAATTGGTATCAGAGCCGTGTGCTCGATTTGGGAGCAAGAAGTGGACGAAATTTGGACCAAAAAAGAAGGAATATGACCGGAATCTTGGAAAACCCAAGCTTGCAACTGCCCGTTTGATCCACTTCTGGCCAAAATCTCAGTGATTTGATCACATTGGAAGAAAGAACAGATCATGGGCTTTCCTTCACGAAGGCGCCTGGATCAGGTGGAGGTCCAGCGGTGGTCCAGTGGTGGCGCGTGCAATGAACGCGCTGAAAACTGCAACAGCTTCTTACGACGCTTGAGGGCCCATGGCAGCTCCGGTGGCAATACGGCTGGTGGCGTTGGACTCCTCTCAGCATGAGGATTTTGCAGATGTGAAAATATTGTTTTTTGGAGCCTCCTACAAAAAGCTATAGCCAGACAAATTCAGTGCTCGGTGTGAGTATTTTCAACCTTGGTAGCTGGTTCGCCTCATATATGAACCCCTATTGTAGTGGTCTGCTCCGTACCATTATATCTCCTCTTTTAAATATGTAGCATTTGGCCTTTCAAAAAAAAATACGTTGCATTTGCTTTTTTCATCTTGCGCTAGAAATCGCCAACTGGTGCGATATAGGATTAGGTATTATCATTGCTTGGCAATCATTATTTGTGTTAGACCTAAGAATATTTGTTGGTTGTGTTTTTGATTACTTGGTGTAATTAAGTGTGCTTTATATTAAGTTGTGGGTGGTTTTTGATGCAATTATTTTCACGTGCCATTAGTCAACTCAAACCTCGTTCTATTTACTGCCCTTAAGTGAGATCGTGAGTCTCACGGAATCCTGGGGTTATTATAGTGATTTTTCAATTTGGCAATAGAAAATAAAAGGAATTTTAATCCAACAAAAGGTTTATAAAGCTATAGATAATTCTTTGGCTTCTACAATTTCTTAAAGCGATAAAAAAGAATTTGATCAATTAGGATATTCTTCTATTATTTTACACCTTTTGGACTCTATTTTAAGAAACTTGGAAAACACGATTCTACTAAAGCCCTCTGGGATGATTTAGAAAAACTCTATTTGACAAAACCCATGTCAAATAAACTTTCCTTCTTGAAAGCTTTTTCAACTTTAAATTTGATCCTTCAAAAGATTTGGATGACATTCTTGATGTTTTCAATAAGCTTACACGTGATATTGCTAATTGCAGTGATTCAAATCAGAATATGTGTAATGAATATAAAGTTGTTATCTTATTGAATGCTATCCCGAATTCTTATCCTGAGGCCAAAAAACGTGATTAAGTATGGGAGGGAAACCCTGACATCCGATATTGTTATTGGGGCTTTGAAGAGTAAGGAGTTGGATGTGAAAGCAGAAAAAAATGGGAGAAGGAGTGGTGAAGTTCACTTTGTAGGACGTGGACATGGTAGGTATCGTGGGAACTTAGATAGTGAGCTTAATGATGAGGGTGGAAATGGGAAGGGTAGAAGAAATAAATAGAGGTTTAGACTGAGTACAAAGGGAAGGAAGTGCTATGGGTGTGGGAAAACTGGGCATTTTAGGAGAGATTGCCTAATTGAGAAAAATAAGGGCAAGGAGAAGGTGAGGGATTAGGCGAACGTGGTGACCTTTCCGGGTGATTGCCTACACTCTTTCCCACACGACGCTCTTCCGATCTGATTTTGCTCCCTTCATGTGCTTCCATGTGTATCATGGTTACATGATTACTTTGTTTTGTACTTCAGTTTAAATTTATTTGTTTTATATTTTTGCTTAAATGGTATGTAATCATGTTATTTTTCATTCGTTGAATATGTGTGATACTTTGTAGTGCATTGGTTGGGAGTGGGTTAACTGGTATGTGTTAGAGCTTTAGACTGGTAAATGTGGTGCATTGGTGACATGCATGGAGTGGTTTGGTCCTCTATCTGATAATCTTGATCAGGTAGAGCTCTTGATGATTTTCTTTCGTATCATTGGGTTGAGGCTTTGGGAGGGGTGTGAGAGATAAGTGATAGAATAGTGTCCGATCTCTTTTAGTCTTTAGTTGACAAGTTAGTTGAGTGTTGTGAGCAATCTGTGAGCTTGAGTTTTGGTGAGAAAAGGGTTTGGTTCTCCTGGGTGCTACAATGGGGAAGGGATTTAGTATGATCTTGTCGGGTCATTTTCGCATTGGTTGCATTTATAGCTATGTTGATCTTTATTTTCCTTTTAGTTGTGTTTATCACCATTTTTGTCACTTTATTTGTTCTTGATTGTTCACAGCTTGATATCTTCTATTCGGTGATTAACTTTATGTTTTGCTTGTTAGTTTATTAAGTAGCAGGTGGAGATATGTTAGGTTGTGCTACCTAGTAAACCCGGTGCGATGATGGTTTGTTGGATTCGGATTAAATCCATAGGCGAAAACTGGTGAATGGATATAAATAGTGTCAAATGTGTCACCCCAAGTCGTGTCAGACCAAGAGATGTTAAGTGGCTTGTTTCATAGTAACATGTTTAACACGGTTGCTCAAAAGCACACCCAAACATACCCCTCTTCCCTTTACATGGTAACTAGACAAATGACATCGTCTTTCTTTGTTTGCCCGTTGAAATTTGCATCAAGTATGGAAAGATTTTCAATATTGATTGCTTACCTTGTCTTGGCTGCCTTTTCATTTAAAGGCTGTTTTTGTTCCATTTGCATGAGGACCACCGAGACACACTGCCTTGCCATTTACTTTGTGAAAAAACAGTGCCTTTTGTGTGGGTTTTAGTGTTGCCATTGAAGTGGGTTGAAGGGTTGAGTTTGGGTTGTTGTTTTTGGTTGAAAGACTTGGCTTTGGTGACTGTTGGCATTAGCAATCTAAGCCCTAATCGATTAACACGATTCCACAACTTCCGGCTGGCAATTGGAGAGGAAGATTTCATCTTTTTCTTGCTTTGTTGTTCTTCTTCATTTTTGGCCAAGTTTTCATTCTAGCTAATTGCTATTTTGATTTCTTGTGAGGTTGTAACTCCAGCAAAAACTATACTCACATATTTAGTTTCTATCTCTAGATATAACCAAACATGTTTAGAATGCCAATGTCAAATACGCCAAGTTTCAATATGGCCAGTGGAAGCATTCAACTGAACTCCACATTGAAGGTGATTTTGTACGAGATTCCCATGTTTGTTTTCCTACTTGGCCTTGGATTTACTTTTAATGACTTCCCTACCACAATTATGCCTCTCTCATCAAAATTGGTCCTTCTTTATACCGTTGTCCAAATTCAATTGTTTCTACTCCCTAATCTCTTTCTGTTGATCGTCCCTTCAATGTGACAAGCTATAGCATATAATGTACTATGGATTGAGAGATATTTCACTTTGGTGCTCTGGTTTCTATAAGGATTTTAAGTCAATAGTTGTAAAAACCAGAGCACCAAAGTTGACAATACAAAAGATTCTTGTAGTATGCTATTAGCAAGAGTAAAAAGGTTTTCCTAATTGGAATATTTGAAACATATCTTTCAGAGTGACTTTTATTTGATATATAATAATTCTGCTTCTTGGCATTTTATTTTTTATTTTTTTTGTATAATGCTCCATGTAATCTTTAGTACTTTGAGTCTTATAAATAGTTCATTTTTAGTTTTTGTATAATTTATTTTAAGGATTTGTAGGTTCATTTTAATACAGCCCTTACTTACATATTTGTAGGCTATTATTTGACAATGCATTTTCAACCCTTCTTAAAGTTACTAATAAAGCAAGTAAATGTTATTCAGGTTAGTAATTTTTTCTCATATATCATGCAGCAACTTAGTACCACAGACACAAGATAGAAAATTTTCTCATGCTTGCTACCTTTTCTCTGATCGATAACCCCAGATTTGATCTACCAATTGAATATGAAATGAGCATAATTCCTGATTTGATGTGCCAATTGAATATGAAAAGAGCATAATTCCTAGGACAATGAAGAGGCGCACTTGATTAATGAACTTAAAGTTTATTATAGTTTGTCAACAATTAAAAAGAAAAACTGAGATGTAAAAACTGTTGGTTTATTATGCTATACTGGGATAGATTGTTTATTTGCAACTTAATCTTGTCAATTATAGTTTATTTAGTATCATTTACTTCTCACACTCAAAGCAAGGGACTACCAAATAAATCTACACCAAAGGTCAATATGATAAAAATTATCATAGAACTTGAATTTTCAATGCATATTTACAAGTCATATGTTTAAATCTAACACGAAAAATAAATTTATGCTATATCAAAAAATAAAATGAAATTTACTTTGCATTGAGGTTCGCCAAAGCTTCTGTCAAAGTTAAAAACCAAATCCTAATAATCCAAAATTGCAAAACCTAAACAAATAATTTGACTTGTAACCTCATTTTATCATATCTCCTTAGTCACTTGTCTTGCTTGACTAGCTCTTTTCATTTTTGGTAACCTCTTGATCATCCCGTCGTCATAATTAGTCTTTTCAATCCCTCTTTCGTAAACCTTCCTTCGGCCACAAGTCTGTATATCACATACCTCAATTTTTCACTACCCTGTTGGAAAACCTAACTTCATATTCATACCCAGACTGTACCCTAGCAGCAGCCAATGTTTCCAATGCAATAATGACTTAATGTTAGCCAATCAAAGCTTTCCAATTTCTTGACAGTCTCTCAAAATAGCTCAGTGTTTGTTTCTTGACCTCCTCAACATCAAGCCTCCTATTGAAGGTGGTGGTGACATAAGTAATCAGCCCTAAAATAATTATAAAAAATTGGTAACATTGAAACACAAATGAAGCTCAAAACAAGATGATATTAAAAGTTGTCATTAGCATAGTCTAGTACTTCAATATATGTTATAGTTTAATATATGCATTAACCATAGATATGACCTCGAGCTAGCTATATACAATATAGAAACACTATTTTAAGACAAAACAGAAGTTCCAAGAAGACTATAGGATGAATTGCAATATAGTTAGAGATGGAAGCAGAATCATTGCACATATAATAAATGCTAGAGTATCTAAAACCTTATTTACATATACCAGTTAATTAACCAATAACCGTCTTTGAAGTCACACAACAAGATGAAATATTTATATTAATAAGGTCTCAGAAGAATCCTAACTTGTACTCTGGCTGTAGATGAATATGGAGGACAAAAGTGAAATAGAATTTCTACTCCCATACTGCAATTCCAAAAATTAGCCGATATGAGCATTTAAAAGAACTCAAAACTCCCAAAATTTATTCAAAAATCATATGTCAAACAAGTTGGTAAATCTTAATCAATCACCACATTACCTTCTTG
The DNA here is from genome assembly GCA_963692815.1 of Nyctanthes arbor-tristis. NCBI lineage: Eukaryota > Viridiplantae > Streptophyta > Magnoliopsida > Lamiales > Oleaceae > Nyctanthes > Nyctanthes arbor-tristis. The sequence goes on along the minus strand of CAVNYN010203969.1, from coordinate 8,112 downwards.
TACAGAGCATCAGTGCACTTCGATCCTCGATCTCGATAGAAATTGGGACACCAATCTGGTTAAATTGCAAACCCAAAACTTCAAACACATCAAAGGCTTAGTTGCAATTACGAATTGCAAGAAAGAATGAACTTTGTGATTAGGGTCGATAAACGTGTGGAGCGGAAACAAAACTTACGTGAGCATTTGGTGGTGCCGGTGTTGATAGTCGGAGACCCCAGTCTATATTCTATGATACACAAATCACACGACCTTGAATGAAATGTGGATGTTGAGGAAACTGCAATTCAGGCTGAATCGGAGTCGGAGTAGGAGCTGACTATCTAGTTTTAAGGTTTGGTAAGAGATTGATACCTAGTACAAAGGATGAAGACTGGAATTTCATGGCCGCAATGTTGACTTACAACCTAGGTTTTTGCTTTCTATGATTCAAAGAGAAAGGAAGGAATATGATTGGAACCAATCCTAAAATTGTGGTAACGAAATAGATAAGAGAAGGATGCTTAATTTTGGATTCAAAACTGTCAGTTAAGAGTAGAAGAAGAAGTCGAAGTGGGTGAGTGGGTAAGTAGGTGAGCGCTGCAGACGACAGTATAGAGCTGTGTGATAATGTATTGCAGTGGTAAAAAATTAAAAAAGAGAGCATGAAAAGGGCTAGACTAGAATTCAGAAAATTTTTTGTCCTAAAGGTACATTGTACTTTATATATTGTACAATTTGGCATCTACAATGGCAATTTCAATAAGCCACTTATATATATTTAGGATTTGATAAGACATTTTTCCATACAACGCACGGGTAAAAATTTAATTGATAGAAAAATTACAAGAAAATGCATAGAAAAATAGTTAGGGACATAAAGGTGACAAGGAACCAAAATTATGGACCCACAATAGAAGTAAAATGTGGTGAATTTAGTAAAAAGTATGTTGTGGGTATGATTAACCTTAAAGGGAATATGTAAAGGTAAGATAGAAACCAAAAACTGTTTAACCATTCACTATTTTATATATTAGTGATTAGTGATGATAGTGACGAGGGCATGCCCAAAGCACAAGGCTTTGGGCCTAGCGTACGGTAAAATACCGGACACTTCTGTGGTGCGCTATATTTGGTGCGCCACTGTAGCGCCTGTATAAGAAATGGCATTTCCCTTCTTTTTTTTATTATTTTTTTAAGGAAATGCCATTTCATGTATTATTTTTTTAAAATTTTATTGTTTTATTCTTTTGTTATTTTCTTTACACTTTTATTTTATTTAATGAATCGTAAACTCACATGTGTTACTTTGTATTTTTTTTTAGTTTTAGTCCTTTGTGTTGGTTTCATTGTTTGATTTAGTGTTATTCCCAAACAATTATTATTTATTTAATCTAAATTATTTTGCCTCATTTGATTCTTGTCAATGTATGATTTTTTATAAAACGAAGGAAATTAATTTGCAAGACCGTAAACACAAAGAAGATGCATTACATAAAACATGGTAACCAACTAGTACACTGGAAGCAACTTAAGACATTGTAGCACGAACAACACACAAATTGCACACTGGATAAATAAAGCTAGCCGACATAAATAGTAAAAAGAATGTATTTTACATAGAAAAGTAAACAACACACAAGCTACGTACCAGATATATTTTATTTTTTTCCATTTGTGTGCAACTTTTATTTTTTAGTGGGTCCTTTAATCTAGTGTCTAAATAAATGTACTCCTTCAATGAAGTCGTATAAAATGTTTCTTTAATTGCGTTCGGTTATTAATATGATGTATAATTATTTATTTTTTATAGTATGCTAATAGTTGGATATTAAAGAAAAATAGAAAAAAATGGTTATAGAGAAAATATAGTGTGAGTTGGAGAAGTTTTTTTAAATTAGAGTATGTTGTATTGTATTTTAGAGTACTCGTGCTGTAAAATAGAATATAAGGGTTGGGGATGGCTTGATATTTATTTATTGTTCCAATTCAACGCTTATACATACATGCAGTGGGATGAGCGCATAGACTGTATTTTCGTCATAGCTTTATTCATCAAAGGTTCCAATAGAACCTTTTATTTGGTATGCGTGTTATTATTGAGCAATAGCAGACTTGTTCGAATAATTAGCACTATATAGCCACAACCTTTCAAACTTGTAAATATTTGTAACCTCAAATTTCATATTTTGCATAATACGAGATTATAATGCTCTTAAATTCTAATTAAATTAAAAAATTAGTTAATGCAAAAAAATTAACCATATTTTGGTATATGTTAGGAGAAAAAATCATCTCATGTAATAGAAAAATTTGACATTGTGGTTGACAATTGTTCACAAGTTCTTTGAGTGTATAAATTGTCACGTGACATTACTTCACTGAAGTAGTTTTCTAAAAAGGTAAAAAAGTTACCTCTAATAAAAATGTCAACTCGTAATTTTTAACTTATTCTAAAAGTTGATTCAATAGGATAATGTGACATTGTATATTATAAATTAATTTCTAGATTTTTGAAATACTCTATGATTCGTGAATCTGATGTATTTTTTATATATTTCTCTAATATTTAATTTAATCAGAATCTAAGAGTATTAATAGTCTTTTGAAGTTAAAAAGTTTTGGTTAAGTCCCAAAAAAGAAAAAAAATGAGATTTGAGGTAAGTAAATGCCCAATTTGAAAAGTTAGGGTTGAATTGTGCCAATTAGTCAAATTTGTCTAATAATTACTCCTTGCGTCTCACAGATATGTATTCTTCTTATACAATCAAATTTTGGGCGGCCACTTCAATGCAGAAATGTATAAGTTGAAAACTTACCTCTATCTCGTTTTTCATATGATTGAAAATATAGACCACTTTTCTCTTGAATAAGTAGTTGGAATATTCTTTTTCTTGCCGCTATTTAATTGCATTGTTATTAACAAAATAGAATTATTAAAGTTGAATAATTAATAAATGAAAATGGTATAATATGAAAATAATGTTAAATTTACTTTTCCAATACTAATAAATAACATTTCTTAATCTATATGAAAATAAGAAAATGTTCTCTTTGCAGAATTGTGACAGTGATTTTTTCTTTTTTTCCTAATAATATTAATTGAACTTTTCTTAGTCCTTGTAAAAATTAATGAGAAAAGGACTATTTTTGTAGAGTAGCAAAGGTGTAAAATTTGAGTTTTTTTCACTAGAATAATGTACTTGCATGTTAAAATAAATACATCCTCACAAGGGGATGGCCCTATATACAATATAATGTATGATCTTGATTTGTTGCCTGAATCCTCTATCTATATGAACTAGTCCCGATATAGCACTATATGCTAGGGTACCATATGGTGTTATATGACCATGTGGCGTGCATCTAGACACGTCACATGGGAAACTAGAATAAGGTGTTGTGTCTCGATACACGCCGCCTGGCCATATGATATACCATACATATAGTGTCAGATCATTTTTTTTTATATGAACCTCAATTGTCCATTACTGCTAAGTCCCCACACAATTCTATCTTATTTCAATAAAACTGGTATTAATGTCAGAATACGCTTCACTTTATTTTGAGGCAATATAGATTTCAGTTTTACCACATCCCATTGTTCCCCTCTTAACAAACTCAAACAGCCATTTATAATCTGAGTCTATGGTTTACCTCATTTTGAGGGGCGTTCATTCTAACAATTGAGCACGGTACTTGGTGAAAATGTTCAACTTTTTCTTAAGTCAACAAATCTACAAAGCTTATTTGAAGATCTATGAAATGCATGCTTATGAAATCTTAACAATGGCTTGTTTTGAGTAATTTTAATTTAACCGAAAGTTAATATTTTGAATGGGAGCTCTGAATTCCGAACCACACCTATCCTTCCCTTAATTTTCCTACCTCTCCTATATCCCCATGTGTAAAAGAAATGCAACTATTTAATTTGCACATATATAGCAGAGGTACCTAACAAGGCATTCATTTGCATTTTCTTCTCCAACCTTTAAATCTTGCTTAGTTTTTTTTCCTTATTTGTCAAGGAAAGCAACTATGGGCAAAATTATTTAATTAGTTAATGAAAGTGACTATTAGATTGGCTATAATTGATACATTAGGAGACAATTTTGGGATACATTTGAAAAATTGAATTAGGGAAATCCAATTAGAAACGGGTAGTGAAGATTTGACCGGAATTAATCTCTAATTATGTTTGAGATGAAGCCGAGAAAAATTGGCAAGAAACAAAATCTATATCTATCAATACATTAAAATAGCATAGTTAGTAAACTTTATTTTCCCCCCTAAATTTGGTAAACTATGCAGTGCCTCTTATGTTTTCTTTTTTCATTATTTTTCTATTTTCTTTTTCTGCCTTTCTTTTTTTCTTATTTTATTTTACATTTTAGGTATCAATTCTAAATGTAGAAAACATTTTTTCGATTTTTGTAAGATTCTTTTGTTAAATATTTTTTTCTTTTTCTGATATCAATTTTCAATTTCAATCTCGAATAGGTTTTCTGAATGTATTCTTCTCTCTCTCTTAAAGATTACTTCTATATTTGGAAATCAGAACCGCTTCTTAAATCTATCTTCTCATGTTTGATGAATTTGAAAACTTTGTGAAATAAATTTCCAATAATTTTACTATTTAAAAGTATCAAATCAAATATATATATATATATATTTTTTTATCTCTAATCACATGACCTTAACCATGTGGATACAATACAACATGATATATACCCTTTGAATACATATGTTGTTGCAATTCACTATCCTACTTTAATTTATATCTTTTCAATTATTATCCAATTTATTCAATATAATATTAGTTAATTTAATATTTATTTAAATTTATAGCGTAATTTTTTAACCAAATGGATATTGAGCAGATACGGGCATCGTGCTACTTTATATATTTTTTTTAAAAAAATATTTTTTAACCCCAAAAAAATTACACTGGAATATTACTGATTCAATTGCCGTAATTTTTGTTTAGGTATTCTTAATTTAATTTATTGTTCATCTACCATTGTTTATATATTCCTAATTTAGATATTATTAATTAAATATTTATCTAGAACATAATTTTTTAACCAAATGAGTATTGAGTGGATATGAATATCATGGTACATACTTGATATACACAATATAGGCTGTTTATAAGTAGTATATTTAACTACAAAAATATTTGTTAAATCTTTATTTGATTTCAGTGGATGTCATTACACGAACCCTAAAAATTAAAAATTTTATAAAAGTCAAGCACCAGATTAAGCTCATTATTATCTTGCAGTTTCCTAATTTTCAATTGTACAAATTTTATTTAGCTTGATTGATCTCATTTCTATAGGTAGTCCTAATAAAAAGCTATCTTACTTTAATTTATACCTTTTGAATTGTTATCTAATTTAATCAATATATTATTATTTAATTTAATATTTATTTAAAACTTATAGTGTAGTTCTTTAACCGAATGGATGTTGCGCAGATATAGGTATCGTGCTGCTATATATATTTTCTTTTTAAAAAACAAACAGTATTTTATATGCCCAAATTGATGTAATTTTTCTTTATAACCAAAAAAGTAATTTTATACCCAATTGGAAAATCCAATTGACGTAATTTGTTGTTTAGATATTCTTAATTTAATTTATTGTGTATCTGCCATTTTTTATATAGTCCTAATTTGGGTAAATTTCACATATCGTCCTCAACCTTTGCACTTAGAATCGCCTAGGTCCCTAACCTTTTTTTTAGCGCGCTAGGTCCTCAACCTTTTATAAATGTGCGCAAAAGGTCACTATTGATGGAATTCATCCAAAATTCCGTTAAGTGGTTGACAAAATTACCTTTATACTCTTATCCTCTAAATTTAAAAAAAATTTAAAAATCAAAACAATTTAAAAACAAAAAGAAAAAAAATTGAGGGGGGAGGTCTTTCACTGCCGTTTCCGGTAGTCAACTTCACTGCTGGAACGGCAGCTCGTGACTGCCAAAATGGCAGTGTTTGCTACCATTCCTGTAGCTCTCAAGGCAGAAAAATGGGGGGGAGCCCCCCCCCAATTTTCTTGCCCAGAAATGGCAGTGGGAGTAAACCCAAAAGTCTCCTTTAAAAATTTTTTCATCTTTAAAAGATTAAGATCACAAACTCACAGACAAATTTGCAGATATAAGCAAGCACAGGCCAAGGAACGATCAAATAACTCACAGATAAATTTGCAGATATAAGCAAGCACAGGCCAATGAACGATCAAATAACTTAAAGCAGAATCAAATTATAGGCCACTTTATCATTCTGGATGGTTGCACCATCAAATTGAGTAACAATTTGAGGACGAGGTGTGATGACAATAGCATGTCCAGGGATAAGACTTTTGTCAACAGAAGTGGTAGAAGCACCGGTATCCAAAAGGGCAATTGCTTGTGTCTATATCCTTTAACATTTAGGATACATAAGATAAGCAAATCCTTTGGGATTGACTTATTGCAAATAAGTGGAATTTTATCCTATAGTGCAACAAGACAGTGTTCAGGGATCAAGGGTTCCTGAACGGTGATACCTTTGGAGTAATCTCCAAGATCATGAATAGTGATACCTTTGGAGTATTCTCCTAGATCAGTGGTAAATCCTTGAGAGTAATCTCTAGGATCAGGAGGATCGGATGGATAATCCATTTTGGATTTTCCTTTCTGAAGAGTGAAAATGAAGTTTTTAACTTCGGTTTTGAAAAGGTTGAATCTATTTTCAAGAAGTGATAATCTTTGTTCTACCATATTCTGATTAGGACCAAAATGTTGAGGGAGTAACAAAGTATCTTTTGGTGATAAATCTATATCAAATAATAATTTGATACAAGTGGCAGAAATTTCCAATAAGCATTTCAAACATTTGAAACGTCTATTGAAGGCCGGATACCATTAGCAATTACAACATTTCATGTTGTCACTGCCATACCTGTTTTTCCAATCATGAGCACAATTGGTCAAACGAGTATCAGAGGTTGGAATTGAAGAAGTACCTACACATCCTAACTGTGTAAATAAATCATCTTCCATTTGGGTGACAAAATTGTCGGTGAAATAAGATTCACAGTTGTATGCTGAGTACTTAGCAAGCAGTGCTCGGTGTTGTTCATCTTCTGGATAAAGCTGAACAGAAGAAGAATCCATTTCTTGAATTTCTTCTTGTTCAAATCCTTCGATTGAACATATGCTATAAATGGTTTCATCCTTATAAACATCAGATTTAATTTCAAGGATGTCATCATTTATGCTGTTAATCAAACAAGCCTCTCTACTATTGAGATTTTGCTTATTTGGACAAGTGGACCTCAAATTGTTACTCAATTTGATGGTGCAACTATCCAGAATGATAAAGTAGCCTATAATGCCAAATTTAGCATTCAGGATAATTGTCACCAGTGGTCTTGTGAATTTCACTTACCACTAGTTTGGGTTACTACCCTTAGACATAGCATATTAAAATCATACTTGGACTTGATTTTATTTTTGCACAGCAAGGTTCACTTGTTGTCATCAAAGACTATGCTTTGATTAGCAAATGGCCTGTGTTGAGACTAGTTATATCAGAGTATGTGACTACGGAGAGTGGTGATATACTCAAAGAACCAAAGACACTTCCTTCTGTTCATGAATCATGTCCTTGTGACATAAAAGGATCTTGTAAATAGATTGGAACCAATGCCTTAGCTGTAACCTTTTCGGATGAAATTCCACCAGATGATGCCATCCAAAATTTCTTACTGATACTACAAGATTCAGGGGACCCCCTTGACTCTTTAGATTATCACTCTCTTTGCACTGAGGATTTAATCTTGTTAAATAATGCTAAGATAATTCAAACTCTCACTTCTAATCCTGAAATAGAGGAAATAACCAAGAAACTAGAATTTTCTGGTATTATTGGTGAAAACCCTATCAAATTTTGGGATAAGAACCGTATTGAGTGTAAACTTGATATCATTAACCCAGATATCAAAGTTACCTCACCACAATTCAAGTATGATGCATGGTCTCAACAAGAGTTCCACATGCATATCACTCAATTACTTGAGTTGGGCGTAATTAGACCTTCAATGTCTAAGCATTGCACTCCTGCCTTCATTGTCCAAAAAGAAGCTG
>CAVNYN010203968.1:10318-45580 GCA_963692815.1 Nyctanthes arbor-tristis | reverse complement strand
CCGATTTGATCCTATATTGATATGATTGATGGACCGAATTAGATATAGATACATTTTGATAATGACATCAAATTTGAGCACATACAGTTATTTTTGCAATGCATGATTATAAAGTTACACATATAGCCAAAGTAGGAGATTGTTGGATCCTTAATCCAACATTGAGCTTATATGTTAATAATTACGTGTTGTAGGCTGTCATATAAGGTTAAACCCGTTTAAAGTGATCTAATAATATTTCAGTAATTTGGGCTTTAGTGTATCTGATAGGGTGTGAGCTTTTAATGTGTAGAGACCTAATGAGCTTCTATTTCAATGATGGGCTGAAACATTGAAACTCTAAGGATGACGCGCTGTTATCTATATATACATCGGTTATGGTCCCCCGATCGCACATTCAAGAAATTTTGTTCCGTCTGACATCCCATCTTCAGATAGAAAACTTAAAGAAAGCGTGTTGATCTGGAAGGCCAACTGTAGGGCTCTAGATGATTAACTATGTCTTTGAATTCAGGTACGCTTCCGCTTCTCTAACATTTAATTCTCGATGTTTTGATATGGGATTATGGTTTATGTGACATTATTCACAAAAGGTTTATTCTAACACATATTTTTTAGTATTAAGCGCCAGGATGACTTTCAATGCATCTAATTCCACGCTCGCCAATTTCCAACCATTCGCCACTGCAAATTTTACTCCTTCACACGAAGCCAAGCGCTCACTAGCTTGATAAAAGACATGAAGTCTGATTTCAATAAAAATAAGAAGAGGATCTCAAATTTTCATTCACTGAAACGAGAAATCTGTGCAGATTCAAAAATTTGTGTTGCAATTGATCCAATCCAACAATGTATATTTATGATTCTTTAGACATCTAATTAACTAATTTAGCTTCTTATAAGCTTGGTTTTTGGATTTTTAAAATTTTTTTTCTTGCTTTTTGTAATTAATTTTCTATTTATTATTATTTATATATTTAATATGAGCAAGGTAAACATATCATTTTCGTTATCTTTAACGACAAAAAAAGTGGAATGTTCAATCAGCTGGTTGAATTCTCCTTACAGGAATTATTTTGTCAATTTCACTGGGAAGATGACAGGATACAGCAAGGGTTTATATACTGTAGTTCTTATCCTTTTTCTACTTTTACTGTAGCTCCAAACTCAGGTTAACAAGAATCAATTAGTTGTAATTATTGGGCACACGTCTAACTCACGTGACCACCAGATTAGATTTCATCAATAAACCAATGGAAATTCTCCCTCTTTATCTTCATAAAATTCTTTGATCATGAGGTTTTCATGAGTCCAGAGCCTGGTGGAAGATCTTTGGCGCATTAGAACTCCTCAAAAGATATACTAAGATCTTCCTGTGACATTTTTATCATCACGAAAGTGGAAAATGAACACAAAAATGCAATTCATGATGTTCTTGTACTTACTCAATTTGCTTATTCCTTTTTTCCCCCATTTCTCAATCATTGTTGAAAGCATGTCTTAGTGCGATAGAGAGTTTGTCATTTGTTATATATTTGATGAATGTTGTGTTTCCATTTTTTACTGTCTTTCTATTGTTTTGTGGAATGCCAACAACAAAAATTGGGTGAGGAATATTTGCATACAGTACCAATATTTATACCAAATACATGTACTTGTTTTCCAAACTTTTTTAGCATACTTGGCTCAAATTTAACAATTTTATTGACACATAATATTTTCGTTAGCCACGTAACTCCATTAATTGTCGTTAACATAATTGAGAGGAATTATGGATGTGTAACATTTATATAGATTAGTAAGTATTAGTAACCCTTTTTTGTTGAATAATGTTATTTATTTATCTATACTGGAGATCGGTCTCCAATTTAGTTAACACTTTCTTATTGTATAATGAATGAGTGGATGTCTGTATGTATTTAGGATTATTCACACATCCTTCAATGTAAAAATGCTATTTTCTAAATAAATACCACTACTCTTTTTTGTTTGGGGAGCAAGTAGTAACTAATTCAAAGGTTAGTGATTATTGGTATAAGCATATGTGTCATGCAACTCTTAATATTAATGGACATGGGCATGTTATTCCCAATATTGATCCATTATTAAGTGTTTAGCCTTTTATGACTTTGGTTCAAAGATCTTTGAACCAATGTCATGCAAGGTTGGGGATTTTATGTGAATCATAACATGTCATCAAACTGGAATTATCAATTAATGGTGATTTGTTGTTAATTGACTAAAATTAGCTACAATGGGATATTCACCTAATTATTTGATATTGCTTTCCTCTGTAACTTCTTTTTTCTTTTTCTTTTTTTTTTTCCGAATTGCTAAAAAATAGGCGGGAAACGACCCACACTGTAATTCAGATATGGTTCATTTGCTCAATGAATCTTCTATATTTTAAAATTCTAGAATTTGTTCAATGAATCTTCTATATATATATATATATATTTAAATATTTTTTTAGACATAATCCAGGTGGAAAAGGCAGAGAGAGGGTTCTCATTAGACAACATGTAAAATACGTCATCCTGTATTGAGCGCTCTTAGACGTCTTCATTTTCTACATTTTTCCCTTTTCTTTTAATTAAAAGCAGGAAAAAAAGGATAATGATAAACATTTACTCCATCTCGTGTCTACCCCATATTCACCTTATTGTATTACTCATTTCACAATAAATTAGAAATAAATTATCACGAAATTATCATGATATATAAGCAATTTAATATTAATGGAGTACATGTAGAGTGGACATGAAACGAGGTGAATGTGTAGCATTATGGAGGAAAGAATCATGAAAAAATGTCCCAGACTTGTTAAGGTAGTGTAGTGTTTGGCTTTTTTATTAATATTAATATTAATTTATCTAGATTATAGACGAGTCTCACACTTCTCAAGAAAATATCTATTGTATTTTTTATATATAAGAGAGAAATAGGGGAATGGTGGGTGTGATCCAAACCCAAAACCTTCTACTCGAAACGTGAGTCTCTAACCACTACAACACTTATTTGAACCACTATATCTATTGTCATTAATACAAACTAATTTATGATTTGTTTTAAAATTTAAATGCAAGTCGTTCAAAAAAAATGCAAATCATGTTCTACCAAAAGAATTAGAGTACTACTCATGATAAAAGGAAAAAAAATATTGTACTGCTATTTAACTGGACTCTAAACCAGTCCTAAATGTTTTGGTAGACCAGGACTAGTATTTAAATTTTAAAACCAATCAAAAATTAAATGTATCAATGACAAGCTATATTTTCTTAAGAAGCGTGAGTTAATTTTGTTTGAAATTATGATTACTTCTGTACATCAAATTTCATAATTGGTGATAATGAAATGGTTTTTCTCAAGTCTCCCAGTACAAAAATATGCAGCCACACAGTGAACTCAGAGTACAAAAATATTCACTCAAAAGTTTTATGTATGGAATTCTATTTTTCACAATAGAAATAATCACATTCATCAAAATACTATTGGATAAATTTAGTAAGCTTAAAGGAATTTTTCGGGTGCCACAACTCCACAAGTGGGATTGAATTACATAGCTCTAGATTGCGTTGTTTTTGAATTGTTTGAGTTCTATACTCTATTTCAGAATTCCACCTAAATCTCAAATTTACCCGAAATAATAAACTCATCATCCAAGAGTCAAGACGCCATTAACTTTCTAAGCCATAACTGTTATAATTTGCGCGTTGTAATTGAATGTTTTATATACCAAAAGGACAACCTTATTTAAATCTAGTAAAATCACAATAACAATGGACTTTCATTAAAATCAAAGAAGATCATGCTTGCGTCAATTTTTTTGTTGGACTTTTCGTCATTACGTGGAATATATAGGCGGATTAATATTATTTTAAAGAATTATCTATAGACGACTTTGTCGCCTCTATAGATCAATATTTAAAAAAAAAAAAAAATTACATACTTATCAAGACACAAAGCCAATCATGCATATCAAATAATGAAAATAATTGAAGTGATGAATTGGACAAAACCATATTTATCAAAATATCAAAACAAAATGTTGTCATCTAAACTTCAACAATATTATTAATCACGCAACATATAAGAAAGATTCGTGAACACCACAACTACAAAGGTTGTGTTTAAAATTTTATGGTACAACAAAACTTGCATTTGAATTTTAAAACAGTCATAAATAATTTTGTACTAATTATTACAATAGATATTTTCTTCAGAAGTGTGAGTCGACATCATTAATTCCAACTAGTCATACTTCTCTTAACAAATTTCTTAATGTGACAATGAACTTATTCATGGTGACACTTTTTCCCCCTCAAGTATCCCACAAAAGTATTCACCCAAAGTTTCATGTCTGTAATCGTACTTTCACAATAGAAAAAATCACCTACATGGAAATGCTATTAGATAAATTTTATATATTTCTTGTTTATCATTTTGTTGTTTATTCCCTAATAGTTTATGATTAGTTTCAATTTATTTTTGCACTTAATTAATAAGCTGTAAGGAACTTTTTGGGGTACGATCTAAAAGATATTTAAGTTTCTTTTGAAAGTACTAGTGTAGGTACGTGCGTTGCACGTAAATTATCCGTAATTGTATCTTTGTTTTTATACAAAAGTAGATAAGACTTATCAGTTAATTGCTGCTAAAAATTTTGCATTAATAATAATTTATAGAAGTTACCATGACTGGAAAACTTTGAATGGTACATTTTCCAACAACCAATTACAAACATGACATAATGAATATACATCATACGAACTCAAGTGCTAAATATTAATGGTCAACGGATGCCATGGAAGCCTTTTAGGATTCAATATCCCATTGCAAATCCCTTAAGACTTAGTTGATAGCTATTAGTTGGCAATCCCTCTTCATGACATTTTCCAAATCCTTTAGGGTAAACCAATGGCCCCAACCAAGGTGTGAGAGATTGGCTATTCTTGCTAGCTGGGAAGTGACAGATATAAGATACGAAGATAATTAAATGAGCTGGATTAACTGTTAGTGTAGCCATTCCTTGCCTTCTCATCAGTTAAATAAAATGGGCCAAAAGCTTATCTCTAACTTTTTCACTTATATCCTGAGCTGTGAATATATCCCTGCCATTGTCAAAAGTGGTTTGTGGAGAGTTGATCAACCCTAATGTCTTTGATTTCCTTAGATACATTTGGGATATTTCTGGTGGGAGGTTGATCATTACCTTCTAGACTTCTTACACGAAATACATAATGGAAACAACAGGTGAACCAGTACAGAAAAGATCCTCAAAAAGATTTCTACCAGAACTCACACCTTAAGATGAAAGATGTGAGTTCTATTGGATAAACCGAAACTAAGGGTATAACCCATGTTGCCAATGTGAAAATGCCCGCCAAACAGAAAATTTCTATATATTCATTTTGCCAAGTTCCTCATAAAATTCTACCTAAATAGATTGTTTCTGTCAAGATACTAATCATTGGCAACAAGCAATAATAACTAATATAATTTACAAGGTGAACAATATCTTCCTTTTACTTCAAGCTAAATAATGGGAAAAATCAGAGTTCAGGGAACCATACAAACAATTTTTTTACTTCTCTTCAGTTTCACATAATTTTTATGTTCCCCAGACTAATCAGCACAGGATAAACCTTAAGCCCAAATATTTATAAACATTAATCAAACAAAGAGCAGTTGCTTTGGAAGCTAACAAACAGTGGTGCAATTGTCATAGGTAAGGAGGCCATAAATAAATAAATAAATAAATAAAAATAAAAATAAAGATAAAAATGCAAGCAGAGCCGGCTGTTGACTTACAGTGACCATCTTCCATTCGAAATTGCCATGAGAACCTTCAATGTTCTACTGCATGCTCCATTTTCATCTGTGGCTGCAATGAAATGAGTAACATTTGGGTTCCAAGACTTGGACACAGCTGCACCAAATATTGTAGCAAACTTCATTAGTGGATGTCGCATGCCAGAAATCAAATTACGACACTTAGATTGCTTCAGCATTTTCACATGGTAGGATACAGTCAAGAATTCCAAGGAAAACAACCATTAACTAAGAAGAGAAAAGAAAATTACCCTGTGCCAACATGTTTCTAATTCTAATATGAACAATATTTAAGAATATGTCAGTATATTTATATCTGGGCAAATTATGTATTTGGTGGATTTTAGTAATCTCTTTCAGTAGGCATATTAGGGGAAAAAAGATAAATAAATAATAAGACAGTAACAATTAGGTTCCGATGAAGTCTTTTGGATGTTTACTCTTTATACCATGTTTTTCCCCCAACTAAATATAGTGTATAACGAGAAGGAAGAGGGGAAAAAGAAAAGAAATACTACTTTCTCTTTTGATGACAGAACAGATCCACATAAAAAAATTTCTTTTGGCCCATTAGGGGAGGTCGCCCAAAAGTTCAATTGGTCAGGGGAACTATTTCAAAGATAGGTATTTATGTAAATTAGAAATTATTACTAATGGGTTAGCTCTTGGTATGACATACCTAGATCAAAGAACTTAAGAAAGAAAAAGCACCACATATTTCTTTTAAACCCTCTATTTAAAGCAATGGAACCTTTTGAAAATGAGTTTCATACAAAATAACTCATGTGTCTCTGCCACATTGAAGTGAAAAAATTTACAATAAAATAGCAGACTTGTATATAAAAGATAGAGAAATCGCATTCAATCCTATCAAAACAGCTATATTTCTATTGAAGTGCCTACTCACAAATAATTGATGAAAATGAGTTATATGTATAGGATGATAAATGTAAAAAACCTACATACCTTTAAGGGGATAAGGAATAACTTTCACCACGCTGGTGCTTTTTAACCCTGGACTTCTCTCTTGGAAATTTTGTAGATTTGTGAAATGGACATAGCATTAGAAAGTCATCCTACAAATTAGTTTTTTATGCCAAAAAATAGGTAAGCCAGATATAAGATTGGACTTAGTGGAGGGAAAACAATAAGATCGGAAGAGCGTCGTGTAGGCAGTCCCACCTACAATTCGGGACTTTTAAGGCACAGAGTACATGATAACTTCCCCGGCAGAACTTAGCAAAGCAGCCAAGAGCTGCTCCCATCAGCGCATCTATGCTGCACTTGAGCTTGTCAGCTTTTGCAAGTTCAGGCTCCAAATTCTTAATTTCTGCGACATAGTATACTTGAGGGGACCTAAAATTAATGAACATAGGGGGGCAATAGGCCATGTCCAATATCTTTATTTTGCGATTGGCTAATTGAAATAATCTATAAAAAAATAAAAATAAAAAAAGAGGGGAAGAATTAAAAAAAAAATGTAAATCAGAGTCGTATAAGAAGATCCAATTCATTTTCATCATAAAATTGTCATTGTGACTTAATTTAAGATCCACATAATTTATCTTTGCTATGTCATTATTGTATATTAATAGTACAATATCCAAAAACATCATGGAACAAGAAGTTGATTCCACATCCACCTTTCTTATCAAAGTCCCCATTCCAACCATTCCTTAATAGCCCACTTCTGTTTGTTTTCTCAAGTGAATCAACTCCATCTTGAACACATTTCACAAGTGAAATGGTCAAATTGTTTTCCAGATTCTAGAGTTATTCAAGAATCAATGTTGAATACAATGAAGAACATGAGAAACATTTACTTACAAGAATTATACGCATTATAGGCATTCTAAGTATAATTACCAGAAGATGAGAGTGGGAAAATAGTAGCATTAAAAGTATCATTCAAGCTTCAGAAAATGGCTATGATGTTCTCCATAAAAGAAGCAGGTCTCGTCCAACCTGGTCCATCCAATCTATAAGGTGTAGAATTATAACATATATATAGCTTGCATTGGTTTTGAATTGTATTTGATGACTAAAATCAATATTCTAGAATTCCGCCTAAATAATAAACTCATCATTCAAGACGACATCAACTTACCATGTTGTAATAATTTACGCGTCATAACTGAATATTTTATAAACCAAAAGGAGAATCTTTCAAATTTAGTAAAATCACAATAAAGTTAAATTTCATTCAGATCAAATAAGATTATACTTTTGTCACGTTTTTTTGTTGGATTCGCTGTCGTTCCACTATACTACACACATTTGACGCGGAATATTCACCTAAATATTTGTTCTTGTTTTCCATTTTTTTTAGATCGGAAGAGCATATAAAAATAGGATTTGAAAGTAGATTTAGTTGCTTTAGCTCAATGAATCTCAGTAATGATATAATGTCAAATGTCTGGCGGTATTATACTACCAGACGCTAATGTGTTGTGTCAGATGCGTGCCATTTAACATGTCACATCACAGGGTATGACTTGGCATGCCAGATGACATGTATTTGGCAGGCTGCATCAGCGTCTGGCGGCACAATCGTCTGGCATTAGATCATTTTCAGAATGAATCTTCTGTGCTGTAAAATTATAGAACTTGGTACAATTTTAAAACACAGAGGCAACCTAGTATGAATCAATGTTCATTTTCTCGACTAATAATTCATTTTTTAGTTGTTGTCCACATGGAAAAGGCAAAAATAAGAAATTATAAGACAAAGGGGCTCTCATTAGACAACACATTAAATCTATAATCATCTGTTAAGTGTCTTTGGCGTCTTCAATTTCTCCTCTCTTTTTTCCTTTTTAATTAAAACTTGGAAAGAATTACGGAAAAATGCCACAATTTGTTAAAGGTAAATTTTTTAGTGTAATTAAGAGGAATGCTATTTGTACATACAATATGTACAAAATTCATGCACACACCCTTAATTAATACATTTTGCATTTGAATTTCAAAACCAAGCATAAATTAAATTTGTATTAATGACCGTAGATATTTTCTTGAAAAATGTGAGTTGACATCATTAATTCCAACTACTAATAATTCTCTTACCAAATTTCTTGATGATGATGATGGACTTTTTACACTGGTTTTTCTCGAGTCTACCACAGTAGTATTCACAACGGAATTGTATCTTTCACAATTGAAGTAATCACCTTCATGGAAATGCTATTGGATAAAATTTTCTTTATTTCTTGTGTATCATTTCTTTGTTATTCCCTAAAATTTTCTGATTAGTTTCAAATTAGTTTTGCAGTCAACAAGCTTCAAGGGACTTTGGGATACCATAAGAGGTATTGAATTATTATAGAGCTCATTGCATTGTGTTTGAATTATGCAATCTGTACTTTGAAATGTTGCCTATAAATCTACAATTTACCCTCGATAATTAATAAATCATCATTCATGACGACTCTAACTTTATGATGTAACCGTCATAATTTATACGACGAAACTAAATGTTCTATCTACCAAAAGGACAACGTATCAGATCTAGTAAAATCACAATAACAATAATAAGTTTTATTTGGATCAACTACTAAGACCATGCTTTCGTCGAACTTTTAGTTGGATTTCTCGTCATTCTGACATGTTAATTTACATCAGATGGGGAAAAATGATGTTCGCACCAACATATGAGGTGACGTACAATTAATTATTATCCAACCATTGCAAAGTCTAGTTTGACTGTTTTTAGAAGTTTCGTAGAACACGAGTGGTGCATAATTCAAATCATCATAAATCCCAATGTTCCAAAATAAAATTTAAAATAACAATTTGAATGAGTTTCACATACTTACTTTAGTTGTAAAATTACTAAAAATTATTACTTGATCATGAAGAATTTTAAATTTTAGAGATTATTGAATTAGGATATTCTAATCAAGTATGTTTTTCATTTGATCGCAAATCAAAATTGTATTATTGCATATGTCTCTTTGATATAATTAATTTGTTATGACACTTGTGGAATATTATTGTTATATATTTTGTAGATCTATAAAATACCAATATAATTTGAAGTTCATTTTATAATTGATGTTATATTATTATTAATGTTGTATTTCAACTAGTTTCATTTCTCATCATCACAAACTAAAAAAGGACTTCAAAAAGCAACTATCATTCTTAACGCATCAAATTAGCAACCTGTATACTTATTTATTTATTATGTAAATTGTACCATATTGTAGGAAAAGATGGCAGAAGAATTTTGGCTAAGTGAAGAAGAAATGAACCTAATCAGGTACACTTTACTAAAGAACTTTCCTAATAAGGTTAACATGAGATTTACTATGTCTATAAATTGGAAGCAATTTATATACGAGTTTTGTTCATAATAGCTTGTTTTACAACTACACAGATCCTCCGAAAGAACAAATCCTCAATTAGCAGATAATCGGGCACTTGCTACTCAAGAAAGCTATCAGGCACAGCTCATGGGAACGGGAAGCAAAATTACTCCATTTGAGGTTGTGAATTTTTTTCACTTTGGACGTGTATGTTTTATTTTATTATGCGTTTATATATGGATATATGGTATATATGTATATTATTACTACATGTAATGTTCATGTTGTCGCAATAGCATTTAAGCCGTTTTTTTGTTCTTATATCTTAGCGACGTTACAATTACTATAAAATAAACTCATGTAGGGCAAGAGGGCCGAAAATCTTGGACTTCTCCAAGACATTATTCTGAAGGGTCAATTTCCGTAAGTCCTTCCAACTTTTTGTTATTTTTCACAACTGATACTTGCCTTCTATAGTAGCTAACAAAATTTTTATAAGTTTTCTTAATCAAGAGTGCAAGGAGCTCAAATGCCAAGCACCATTAGAGCTAATCAGACACTCAACAACTATTATCTGCCCTCATCAACTTTGCCTCTAGATCCCTCTACCGGATATGTTCCACAAGTCCCAGTAAGTATATACAGTTTTGCTGGGAAGTTAACTCATCTTTTACCTCATGTCTAAACAGCGTGGGATTCGTTTGCACCTTTTCTCAACATTTGTTCTTCTTAATTAGCATAACGTTTCTCGTAGTAGCAGTTTCTTTTGGTTATATGAGTTAAGTTTTTCAATTCGTTATAGGGATTAATTGTAGAAGTTTTAAATTGATTGCAGATGCCATTTGGGAATTTAAGCAACCCATTTGCAGGAGCTAGCACAGATATAGCTCATTTTCCGCCACTCCCACCGGCACATGAAATTTCAAACCCAACGGGGTAAGTTGGCTCGATTAAGTTTTGTCTTGACATCAAGATTAACATCACTAGAAATCTAGATATTTTCATGCATATAATCTACTTGTTTGGCTTACCAAAAAATGGGAATGCATTTATTTCACTAACTTAAGAGATTAATGTGGATAGAAGTTTGTCCAATAAAGCCACTACTATAGCGGTGAAAATTGGGCATGACAATTAGACACTAGCAAATCGCAGCGACGTATAATATTGCCTATGTTGAAGATGACGAACATTTAGCAACGGCAAAAGTCGCCACTAATGCGTGATTTTCTAAGGAGAGCTTAGCTCCCCCCTTATAGAGTTAAAACTGCCACGTGGTTGCATATGATTGGGGATTGGAGAATTGAAAGGGAGAGCTAAGCTCTCTATAGCCGGACTACCACTTATGCCCTTAAAGATTCTTGGGAATAGTGCCGACTAACTACTATATTTTGTAGTGAAATATTTTCCCGCGATTTTTCTTCCCTATAAGAATGATAGAATCATCGTTATAGGTAAATGTTGTCACTATATCTGTAATAGCTTATAATTAATATATATATATATATATATATATATGCAAACCATGTACAAAAATTGACTTAGCCCAATTAGACTTTCTTCTTTTTCAAGTTCAAGGTCCATGGCTTGATTGACATATATATATATATATATATATATACATATATGCAAACCGTGTACAAAAATTGACATAGCCCAATTAAACTTTCTTCTTTTTTAAGTTCAAGGTCCATGGCTTGATTGTCAGCGTAAAAAATACATACTAATAAATAAGTTTGGCTGTGAGTCAGGTTAGGCCAAGTTCTTGGCGGTGGCGGGTCAGGGTCAAGCAAGTCGACCCAAACGGTTGGCACGTCAGGTTAAAAAACAAATGTTAATGACTAAAATTAAAAAAGGTATAGCGACGACGATGTCGCTTCTTTTTTTAGCATTTCTATAGTGGCAACTGGCAAGAAAAGTCGCCGCTATAGATATACAAAAACATTTGTACTTAGGTCGCCGTTGTAATCAATCTTTGTGGCAGTTTTTCTTTGGAAATAATGCATACGTGTTCCATAATCAATCTTTGTTGCAGCTTCTATGGAAATTAATAATGCGTGTTCCATAATATATGGAAATCGCAGTTATAAAAAGCAAGAACCCACATGTAGGTTCTTACATTTTTATAACTACGGGCTCCCTCCATAAGGTTGTTTCCATAGAAAATTATATCTTTCTTGTATTCAGATACAAATAAATACTCATAGCACGCCTATGTTTGGTTTGTTTAATGAGTTTGTGATGATATGATCTTTCACTATAGGCCACCGGGGATTCAAAGCTCCCGAGATATGGCAAGCGGATCACTTGATGTTGGAAATTCTTCTCACTCTCAATATCCTGTAGTCTCTGGACAAAAGGTTCGAGTCTCCTTGCACAATTTTTAGTTTTAAATCACAGAACGTTCCAACATTTATTTCTTCTTTCTTTTGATTTAACTGTCAATGTTACTGGAAATACACCTGTCTTGGGGAAAACATTTATATACACTTTAGTTGGATGAGTTTTGCTACTGCGCAGATCGATGAGTAAGCAAAAATATTTTATAAAGGAGGGTAATTTCACCTATTTTTTGTAAATCTATCCGTCCGTATACCCATTTGAACAAATAGGTTTATCGTCAAATAATTAAACTAGATAGACAAATATTTTAAATCTATGGGATGATTAATCTACAGAGAAAATTGATTTGCAAAGATGATAGCGATCCTCAATATCCCGGAAGCTGCAGTGTACTTCAACCACAAGGGCATCAACATTATAGGTAAAATGACATTCTAATAATTCTACAAATTTGATCATCGAACAATTTTATTTTTTATATAATTTTTCATTAAATTAAATATAACTATAAAGTGATATATTATACGAGTTCTACATGCAGTTACTCGGTGTATGAACCACTCTATGAAACCATTGGCTTGCCTGCCGATCCGCATTTAAGAATGTGGGCCTTGTACAACATAAATAATTATGACGAAAATGGTAAGGGTACGTAATTGTTTCTCTCCATAAAACTTTTTATTGTTCAAATGTATTAACAGTCATATAATTATTTGTGACAGTCGTTGATACTCACACACAAGTACATTTACTCAATCAAATTTTGCACGAAAACATGACATTTTTTTAGTGATTTTGGATTTGCAGGAAATGGTGGCATGCAGGGATGATTCTTGTTACGTAGTGGCAATAGTTAAATGCTTTTGTTTCGTATGGATTATTAAGTTTTGCTTAGTCACAATTGAGTACATCTTTAATTACTTTTCATGTTGAGAAAGATGATTGTTGAGTTTTTTATGTTTAAAAAAAAAAAAATTCTCTTAAAGTCTCGTTGTTGATAGTTGGCGTCACTGGTATACTTTATAATAATGAAGACGATAAATATTTGGGGGGTCATAAGTTCTTTCACTTATTATTCACAACCACTTTGAGAATTTTGACTATTGTTCAATTAGCAATCATGCATAAAAAATTACATAATTTCCATGGAAAATAACAGTTGCGTTTGATAAGAAAAAGATGACAACTCAGTAACAAAAGCTATTTATAATAAGAATAATCTTATAAATTTTGTGTCTATTGTCTTTAAAATGCCCAAGTCCCTGCCAATTTTGTGGAGAATCATTGATCCAGACTGTCCCAAGAACAGTGCAATATTAAGTCTGCCTTGTTAAAAGAAGTAATCCAAACTCTAATATGTTAATTCTTGAGTTCATATTTATTGGATGTCCGATTTATCGCTTAGCTTGTCTTTGCAAGATGATGACTCATTTAAACAAAACTAATCTTGAAATTCGTCTACTTACTTTCAGTTGAGTAGAGTTACAAAGGTGAGCCTCGTAAAGAAGAATAACTCTTATATGTTAGTTATTAATTTCATATTTACTCAATGCTGGGTTTATCTCATAACACGCAGTACGAGAAGTTCGAAAGTTAATAAAAAAAGCAGTTATTTTTTGGAAAAATGGCAAAGCACTATATCACGCTTGGATGGTTTAATTCTATACAAAGCAAATAAAATGGAAAACTCATGTGAAAAGACTAACTTGAAAGAAACCTAGTAAAACCCGGATCAGATTTATTACTCTCAGCTCAGTATTTAACATCAGGTAAAATGAAAAACTAAAAAGAGTAAGAATCTCTGTGCCTGTCAAGAGTCTTCAATTTTTTCCGTCGTGATGGGGGAAACAGAAGTTGCTGGATCTGCTTCTCTGCAGCACACTCAGATGTAGCCTACGCAAAAATGATAGGTTTTAATACTTCCAAAGATGCAAGGTAAATGTTTGTTACTCAGTGCTAGACGGGGGTAAAGTAAATGGCACGTATAAAAGGATTTTGGCGCATCTTTTTTATTATTCTCCAATATTAAGTATTCATGACAAACAGGCACCTTACTTACCCGGACTTTGAAAGGAAAACGATGAGTCCGTACTTCCGTCCCCGAGGAAACTCTAACATCCATCCCGAGACTGTCGACTCCAATCAAATTTGCCACCTAGGGAAGGATAGGTAGAAATCAAGACTCAGTTTTGTCTAGGACAGTTGCACTAAATTCAACTCGAGGTAAGGAAAAAAGAGTGGAATTATGAAGGTAAGAAAATCATTTATTGATGCAAGTTTAACCTAGGATGAAAAGTTCCTAACAGTTTCCATAGGTTTAACTAAATAAATATAACTTTGAAGAGTATGCATATAGTGCTACTTCAACAAAGCATGCTTTCCCCACATTAAATGAACGTTACCTCAACATGGAGTCCTTTCTTTTTGCAAAGAGCTTTAAGGGCAAAACTGCACCTAGTACCCCTCTCGCCAAAGTATTCGAGAATTCCTGGACTTGAATGCACAAGAACATCGGGCTCTGCATATTGAAAATCTTGCACGCCAACAGATGACTGCACAGGGGAACAGCCACAATGAATAGAATGTTGCTTAAAGCAGGCTCAAATGAGTATAGAAAGATAAACTACCAGAGAAGGATCAGATAACGCTAGACAGGATTAAAGAAGAAGAAGAGTTTGCTCATTTTATTGTCAATTATCATCCAGTATTGCATAAAAAATGTAAGTTACAATGCGAAGTTTCTCAATTCAAGAATTTGCACAAACACCACAAAATTACTCCACAGCCATCAAAAGTCAAATGCACCAGAAGAGGAAAGGTAAAAGGACACTAACACTGCAAAGCAATAGAAAACTGAAAACAAAAAGATCTTGTCTCTTAACTCATGAAGTATATAAAACTAAGACATGCAATTAGAAGACATAGTTTTAAATCCACCCAATGCATAGCTGGTAGTTTTTAGTATTAAACAATCAGCAAGCTCCCGCTAACAGAAAGAGAACAAACAATAATATGAAGAAAAAATAATTAATGTATGAAACATAAAAAATTTAAGAGAAATTATCCATAACTTCTATCGTTTCATCACAACCATTCACTCTTGACTTACATACATTGAAATATCTATACGGTAATTTATGTGTGCTGTGAGTGCAAGAAAACCATGATTTGCAATGTACATGCCTGAACACCATAGATGGAGAACAGCTCTATCTTTGTGATTTCCAATTTATAAATTGTCGATCTATCGTGGTCTCCATCATCTTTATAACTGGAACTCAAACTATCTGCATCCACCAAGAAAGCTGAGTTGAGAAAATATACACAACAGGAGAATCTCTAACAGAAAAATATCAAATTCAATGTTAACAGCAAAACAGAAAATAAGAAAAGCACAATCAAATTAATAAAAATGCATACAAAGAATATCACATTTTTAGATCTGCATATTACTTCTTGAACAGAAAATTAAGAAATATATGAACGTCTAATATTTTTAAATGGTAACCAGTATTAAATCAAGTAATAACATCGTATCAATAGGAATTTTAGTTATCTGAGTATCCCACGAATCATATGACTTCAAAGTGCTATTATCTCCATTCAATAAGTTAAGTCATCCAAGTACCTTTCCAATCTGAGGTGTAACCATCACTATCTTCATCACTGAAGAGTCTCCTGAGATATAGTTCTTCATCAATAAAGGCAGGCTTGAGGATTCCCAATATTGAAACACCATTCGACGGACTATCCATCATTTCAGCATGTTCCACATTAACAGCCTAAAAAATGTGCCAACTCAGAGTGCAAAATGAAATTAACAATTAACATAATCAACTTATCTCTTAAAAAAATATGTATCCAATAAGAACATTGCATTCATTCACATTGAATATCATTGACTTATCTGCCTTGATCAGTTTCCAGGAAAATTTGTTAACTCCAATGAGAAATTATGCAGTTTTGGTTTTAAATTAAGGACAGATGTCAGAGCACCTCAGTCAGAGAGTTAACAGGATGATAAATCCTACAAGTTCTTCATGTTTCAGTTAAAATATTTGCAAGAATTACAATAGTAAAACTAATGCCCCATTAATATACACACATTTTAGAGGCTCCTTCTTACTGTTGACAAGCAACACATCAAATTCCAAAACTGGCAGAACTAGACTTGACCTTGCTCACATGTCACCTACAAAATGAGAAGATTTGCTCAAGTGACCATTCCAGCCTACACAATGGTTCATGAAGGACAGGAAGTTCTGAGCAAATTATAGTTTTTTTTAACCATCAGCAGCACAAATTATTTTGCCGCAAATTTCAAATAACAGTTTGCAAATAAATTCTGTAAAATATGTACATTAAGAGCAATTGCATATAACATGAATTGTTTTCATGTTAATGAATTAACAATCCTTGTTAAACAAAACTTCCGAGAGAGTTTACAGATCAGCGAGAGTATAGATGAAGCTTCATAAAGCAGGTAATTCTTATCATCTATAACAATTTTCTGCTGAAGTCAAGTTCATCCTTGGTCCCTTTATTTTCCTCCCCATTCAATTTTGACCTTTCTACCATGCAATATTGGAATACTAACAAGTTTATTAATTCAGAGATCTTCATCTAACTAACTTCTCCAGCTATATATATATATATATATATACACACACACACAGACACGCACACACACCAAAAAACTCATATTTTGCATTTTGCAAGAGATGATTCCATCACTTCAACAATAAATGGAGGGTGATAACAGTCAACTGCTTCTATTTTATTCTTGCAAACACCCTCAGAAGTAACTACCAAAAGCAGCTAACCACCTTTGTCAAGCACTTCGCAAAATAAACTGGATGAATCATGGATGAACTTTTGGGCATTCCCCAATCAACTTGGATATTAGATGTTTCAGAATCCTCAACCTGGTAGAACATAATGCCATGTAATCTAAGTCAATACAGGAAGCTGATTTGAGGCAGGATGATCATAGGATATAGAATGGTAAAAGATATTTGCTCACTTTGAAGTAATCATCATCGAAAAGAATATCATCATCAGAGTCAGTCTCGAAACTTCTGTTATCAGAAGCATCTATCCTTCTGTTCTCGTATTGCAAAAGATCCATCCCAATCAGTACATTCTAACGACATGCAAGTGATTGAAATTGTCACCACTCATTGCAAGTAGAACTAAGCAGTTCAAAGAAGACAAAATCAAATCTTTAGTATGAAAGCTTTAATGTAAAGTTGGTTTAAAGGTACAAGTGAAGCCGTATCTACATAATATTTAGGGCCCATATGGAAATGATTTTTGGAGAATTTATTTTTTGAAAAGTTGTTTTTTGGGAGAATGTTTTTAGAAAGTAAAGTAAAGTTACGAATTTACGTGCAAGATCATTTTAATAGGTAAAGAAAGTAAATGTTGTTAGAAAGTAAAGAAAAGTTACGAATTTACATGCAAGATTATTTTAATAGGTAAATGTGTGATTGAAAATGAGTTTAAGTGAGAATTTATTTTGAGAAAATCAGTTCCATACAGGCCTTTAGTCTATTAGTTTGCAATAGATCAGTAGAGGTGGATTACATGTATAGATGAACACTAAAACACAGTATTTTCGGGATAAGTATTGCTCAATAAAACCTTCCACAGAAACTCATTGTGTTTCCACAAGTTAGGTAACAGAATTATTAAACATTATAAGGATAGCATCTACTGTATTACACCTTTTACGTTCCAATGTCGAATCCAATAAACATGTGCCAAGCGAGATGTGAATGAAAACAATAATTTCTAGGTTCAAAGAGGAAATGAAGTTCCAATAATTGAAAAGGAAAATATAGCCTGAATCCTCTGAACACTGAAGAAAAACAAAGAAAAATAATGTACCCTCTCAAAGTTTTAACAACACATATCACAATATCAATATGCAAGGGACCAATGGAAAACACTTTTCAGAACAAAAGTGGAAAGCTATTTGATAATTAATTCCTTACCACGGGGCTATCTGCTCCTCGATCATGCAAGATGTTTTCACCATCATAAATTTCAAAAAAGATATCTGCAATAATGGCTAAATGAGCTATAGGCGAAAACACCTACAACTTGACATCAAAGGGTATTGTATACTAGAGAGAGAGCCCGAACCTCCAAATTCATCTACAACATATTGAAATTCAGCCCATGAGATATAGTCATGTGGTTCACGATGCACAGAACCAGGGAATATTAATAAAGCACTGGAGTTAGCCTAAGAGAAAAACAGAATTCAGGTCATACCTAGGCAAAGGCCAAGGACAGATTATCTTAACTACATACATAGAGCAGAGCAACATCTCAAACAATTCAGCAGTTTTAGAGTTAAACTGGCTTGAATATTGGATTTGTGAGTTCAAAATATATAATTTATGAAAGGCAAAACCTCCACAGCCGTCCTTGCTATCTCAGCAGATGTGAGCATTTTATCTCGAACTCGTCTGCAATCTTTCAATTCCTCAAGAGGATGATAGCCATTATTAGCAACATAATTAGAAGAATCCGGAAATGAATCTGAATAATCAGCAGCAACTGAAACTCGTGAAAACGAACTATCATGGCCCACAGGCAGCCAGTTTAAACTTGTTGCTCCAAAGAATGCATTCTCACACCTGAAGCTGCATGGAGAGGTATGTTAATATTTTCATTTCATAGTCAAATTTCAAATTAAGAAATCAAGTAGAGAGTATGAGGATGAGAGAGAGAGAGAGAGAGAGAGAGAGAGAGAGAGGAAAAAAAGGAACTTGATACCATTGGATAGCAGAGAAAATAAAAAAGAAGATAAGCACGAATCATCTACTTAGAGACTTCATTTGATTGTTCAAATGAGCACAAATCATGTGATAGCCCATTTTCACATGAACATGGAACTTCAGATATGATCGGGAGGAAAGTCATACCTTTAAGTTGCATTCCTATGGAATGGGCAGGAATTTTGTGGTGAGTGAGCGAGCAAGTGAGAGCTATTCTTATATTCTCCGTTCTCAGTTCAAATAAATACGGGAGTCAGAAAGCTCCTTCTTTTTTAAGTAATCTTTTACATAATTCCATTCAAGAGAGAGAGAGCGGAGAGATTAAAAAGAGAAAAAACAAAATAAAAAAAAAAAGGAAAAAGGAAAGAAAGAAAGAACCCACCCTACTCTTTTACGAAACCAGATATGACTTCTGATAATCTGAATGCATTTTATTTCTTCTTCGTTAGATGTATCAGGATCAAATGGAATAGTGTGAAAGAATTCATGCATTGGCGATTAAATTTGTTAGGGCATACAGTTATGTAGCTGAAAAAGAAAAAAATGTTGCAAGTATCATAAAGAGAGTGGAGCAATCAAGTGCATAGAGAGAGAAGAAGGAGGAGGAAAAACTGAAAAAGCATTTTTCCAATCTCTGTCACTAATCAAACCATAGAGATGCAAAACTATGTGATACAAAGCTTTCTTTACTTGTCTCTGTAACACAAGGAACCGAGATACTTGATTGAATCTATAAATTGTGTTGTCACTCCCACCCTAATAAAGCTATAAGTTTTTACCATAAAAAGGATTACAAAAGAAGAAACTAAGTTATCAATAGAGCTTGGAGAAATCCTGTGTATTTTTCTCTCTCAACATAGCAAGTGAAAGGACAGTTTAAGACGAAATTACCATAACAAGATTAGCAAGCATGTAGAAACTCACAAAACATGGCAAAGTTGATACCTTACAGCTGAATGGTCAGAAACTGTTTGAAGCTCAAATGATGGTCTAATCCAAGTACTGCTGGGGAGATCGGAAGATGTAGAACAACTAATTGGTATGGCATGACATTTGTTGCAGTCATACGGACCTGAAGCACATAGCAAAACAGATGCTAAATGAGAAAGAACAGACGATAGACAACAGGCATATGGAAGGGAAAAATTCAGTGACAATGACGGTGGTACATGAATGTATAATCAATGTTTATCGTCTGATATACAAACCTGTCCTATCTCTATGTGGGACTGCATTTGATAAGTCTATCACACAAAAACCATCATGACGGCCAAACAACGAAGTCATATTCTGCTTTGAAGTATGTGACCGACAGACTACCCCCATTTCATATAGGAAGCAGAGGAACTTTTAAGAGAAACATGTGTGTTGTTACGTACAACAGCAAAAATTAAGTTAGCAAGTCAATATAAAGGAAACATTTAACTATTCAAATCATTAAAATACAAACATAAATACTAAGGATTACTTGACCAGATTTTTCCAAAATGAAATAAACATAATGGACTACAGGAAATATCATATAGGACCAACATTCCAACCCAGACCACAACTTTTCATGTATGATGATACAATGGATCCCAGAATTAGAAAGGAACAGAAAGAAAAGTAAATATTAAGATACTACCAGAATGAAACATATGTTAGCAGGCTGGAAGCGCTGAACTTTTCATTGTGCTGAAGACCATCCAAGAAAATAGGACAACCTATAAGGATGGAAACTTCTTATAAGGCAGCATAGCGGTGTACATGTCCAATATGTTCAACAGTTCTTGAACACTGAGTGACATGGGCCGCTGTCCTATATTATAAATGTTCTTTAAATTTCTAACCCTGAAGAATACTTTAGAGACATTCCATGAGAAAATGTCCTATTTTTGGCATGTCTTTCCAATATTAAGAAGTACGCAAAAATAAAGATAGATATTCATTTTAAATTTTAAAAGAACTTATATAAATGTCTTGTAAAGAAAAATCACATATCAACATGTCCATGTCATAAGGTTGTGTTCATACAACACAGATGACAAGTTTCATTTTCTTGTATCCGCACTGGGTAAAGGAGAGGGTTGTTAGGAGATTGGGAAGTTTGGAAGGATTTTTGGCTGCCAAACTCTACTTCTGGGAAAGCCAACCAATTGTCTTCTTCAACTTCACATTTTCTAACTAAAAATGACATCTTTTTATTTTTCAAAAAATACAATAATAACATGTAAAACTTCCTTTTTTTTTCATCATATAAAAAAAAGCGTTTAAAATTAAAATACGTAAAATAACATGAGAAGATCTTCTTTTATTTTCAACAAAAAAAAATTGCATCTTTTGATTTAAATTAAAAGAAACGAGGTTCTCCCAAATGTTATCATTCCAAACTGCCCTTTTGAACCCATTCTCACCAACATAACAAGAAAAGTAATTAAAAATAATAGTTTAGTTTGCAGTTTGAGGGGGGAAAAAAGGAAAAGACGAATATACTGGATGAAACCAACTGGCCAATTTGACAACTGACTAGTAGCAGAGAAAACTGCAAACTAAGTCCTAAAATTTTAAAAAGATCATATAGTTTAACAGGGATATCACAATTAGCAAATCTATAGTATGATCAGGACAGAAAGATTGTGTAGAATGGATTGACAGAGATTTAATATCTTTGAATTTGCAGACTCAATACTTGCACATTGTGGAAGGGGTAGGAGCGAGGGAAAGATGAAAGCAGAGTCCAAAAAAATAAAATAAAATAAAGAACTTTTATAAACAATCACTAAACAAAGAAAAAAAAGATACTAGCAACAAAGAGTGGCAAAAAATGGGTGGATCACGAAATTTCGTAAAGCAAAATAAAAAAGTCGATCCCAAAAAAAAAAAAAAAAATCACTACTTTTCTGAACACAGGTGTTTGGCGCAAATTTATAAACATCAACAAGTAAAACCAAAAAGATAAGAGTTGAAGCAAAATTGAATGCAAAAATGAGCAAAACAGCAAGGTCAATACCTCGGTAGAAATGGGAGGAGGACGACGACGGTGGTGCAGCTGCAATCAACATCGAGATCAAGAAAGCAGCAGAAGAACAAAGATGTGATTTTGAGGATGATGGGTGACAGATAGCGGCAATTTTTTTTCTTTTAATTTTTTGCTTGTTTGGTGCGACGGGATTGAAGTGGGTTTTCTCGCAAAGAGCCGCAAAAAGTCCAGTCCAGTCTGTGCTGCAGATTTTCCTCTTCCGCCAGAACTTTGAGAGCAGTTATTACCAATGACCATTGACCAGATGAGATGCGTCCAAAACTCACCTCTCACGTGCTATGCCGGCACTAAAACGTGCAACATTCCTAGGCTGACTGGCCTCCGTGGCAGTGCTGCGCTAGGGGCTGAGGTTACCTTGGATTTGACATTTTTAAGTTACCTCGGATGAAGATTATCCAATTCTAGGAAGGAGATTGGTAGTGAGGAACAAGAGTTAAGTGAAAGGTTATAAAGAGTGTGTAAAGCTGTATTAATGTGTGATAAAGTGGAAGAAAATGATGAAACGTGAAACCTAAATTTGAGTATAAATGTCATTTAAGCGTTATGTATCATAGAAGAGTTTTTTAAAACACAGGTGGTATGTTAGAGTAACCATAAGAGCCCGTAAATGTATGTTAGAGTAACCATAAGAGCCCACTTTGCGCTCTACGTAATTTAACCAAGAAATTTGATAAATAAAAACATTTAAATTTGAATTTTTTTTTCTCTGAAAGATAAATTTGTATTTTGACATATGACAAATTTACAATTTTTAGGCAGATGGTCACATTTGAAAAATCAGCTAGTCATAGTAATTAAATGTGAGTCACATATTTATTATTTGTTCACATATTTAGTTATGGAAAATTCTCAAAAATCTTCTAGAAGTTTTGTAGTAAAATCTTCCACTATGTATATCTTGTATAGATACACGTCACGTGTATTTAAAATACGTCACATAGTTGGGAGGTTTTAGAAATAGACTCTTGTTATTATAAGTTTATAACAGAATTCATGCAATGCATGACCACCAGTTTCTGATACAGGTATAGATAGCTTATAGAAATTAACTCAATAAATGGTATGTAGCACACCATCTATGTCAAGAAAATGTAATATATTGTCTTTTTTCTTTTTTTATCACCAAATATAAAAAAGTTTTCTCCCCTACCATTATTTTTTAAAAAAAAACAAGGGTTATCCAACCATCTACTCGTAGAGTTTCTTTAACATTATCTTATATTTCAAATCTCACGGTCAATTTTCATCAGAAGTTTTATTTATCAACACAAGTTTCCCTCCCTTGCAAGTATAGAAAAGCATTTGTCCATCACTTCCTCCTCCTTTTTCTCATCCTTTTTCAATTATACGTGATTCTTTACCTTCCTCCTCACTTAGAGTATTTCTAATACATAGTCATAGTCATAGAATAAATTAATAATTGGCAAAAAAATACTTATTTAGCACATTAAATACTTGACATTGTCATAGAGAATGTCATGACAATGTCAAGCATTAATTTATCCAATCAAAAAATTTCTCTCTTTCTTTTTTTCAAAATCCCTAATAATAACTTGACAAATATAGAATGCTAACATTGTTGCATTATAATATTTTTTGAATGTAATGTCAATATTTTTTGACATATATACACCTAAGACATTTTACCTTGACTTTACATTGGAGGTACTCTCATACGTAATTCCTCAGCGTGATAATACTTAAATTAATATATCGCTTTTTGTGGTGAATCCGGTTACAAGGAATAGTATTGATGGGAAAAAAGATTGCTTTTGATGAGGAATTAGGTATAATTGAAGTAGTTCCGTTATAGTGTCATACATACGGCCTCATATGGTCTTATAGAAGGGCATGTCACATGGGATACCACGATTATATTGTGTGCTTTGATACACGCCACATATATAATCTATATGGTGCCATATGTATAACACGGATCATTTTTTACCTTCTTACTGTCACCTTTCTTGAATAAGAGTAAAGCTTCTTTTACATAACTTTTTTAACATAAAATTTTACACAGTCTACCACCACCCTTAGATTGTAGTTGTAATGTGATGCAAGTAAAAATAGGATCCTACCATGTGTGATTGTGTAAAAAATTATTTCATAATTCCTCCAATAATCGATCTGGCTTCCAACCTATCCTCAAACCCGGGACCACAAAAGAGTAGACTTACATTATTATCACCAACTGTAAGGATATTTTCTGGTTAAGCTACACAAAAGGAATACATTGTTGTTCGAGATCGGAAGAGCTCACGTCATTGTATTCTTCTCCAAATTATCAGGGTATATTTCTACTCAAAATCTTATAATCGGTTTTCACCGTAAAAGCAAACTCATATTAATCACACATTCTCTATAAATAATCATTTTTCATATTTCCCTATAATTTCTCTCCACTTTTGCACTTTTGCGCCATACATTTCAAATAAAAATTACCTTTCACGTTAAAGTATTTGATTAAAATTTGGATTATTTGTTGGATTATATTCTACTACGTGACATCATTTTGTTAGTTGCTTTTTGTAAAAAGTAAAAAATTACGGCTTGACTTTTGTTTTTTACCTTTTTGAAAAAAGTGAAATTAATGAAATGATACCGTGTGATAGATTATAATTCATCACAGTTGCCAAACACTATTGATTTTGATCCCCTACCAACATTGCCAGACATATATGTCTCGTAGAAGTCGCATGCCACGTGTAAGAAGCCAAACCAATGTTGGTTTTTATCAACTCAATGTTGGTATGGGTGTATGGCGTCACCCTTACTCACCACGTGTCCGTCTAACTCCTTTAGACAGTTGGCAGGAGAATGAAAAAGCTACAAAGAGGTATATTCTATAGTGTCTATTAAACACCATTGTATAGAGTCTAATGTATTATGTGGTAAGTGTACATTGAATACATTGAAAGATAATGACCCTATTCCCCTTTCGATGTGTCTAATAAATATTTGTCATATAATACATTAGACACTATAAATAGTATTCAATAGGACACGATTGAAAAACGGACAACAAAGCAGCAAAATTTCATACTAGTCAATATTTGAAGGTGACATGACCTCTCTCTCTCATTCCATGTTAAATATTGGACTCCCCTCTTTCACATAGCACTAAACAGAACAAAGATGAAGCTTCATGCCATCAATTTAAACCCAAAAGTGTGCTTTCAATCTTCTTTCCATTCTCATTCTGCCTCGAATGATCTTTACAATCCATTTTCATATTCATTTTTACAAAACGGAAGCTGTAAAATTGCTAATGTTAAGAAAAATAGTACAGTCAAGTTAAATTACTCTGCACCCATTTCAATCTCAGCTACCTATCGTGGTGGAGATGATGTCACCAGTTCTCCGGCGAAGGACCTTCGGGGAGTTCTGGGCTCGCCTGGAATCCACTTGGGCCCAGCCTGTTTCGACGCTCTCAGCGCTAAGCTCGTGGA
This sequence comes from Nyctanthes arbor-tristis, assembly GCA_963692815.1. Classification (NCBI taxonomy): domain Eukaryota; kingdom Viridiplantae; phylum Streptophyta; class Magnoliopsida; order Lamiales; family Oleaceae; genus Nyctanthes; species Nyctanthes arbor-tristis. The sequence goes on along the minus strand of CAVNYN010203968.1, from coordinate 19,836 downwards.
GAGAGCTGGTTTTGAATTCTGCTTCACTACCGGTTTGTGGGTCTTGCTTTAATTCATTTCACCGGTTGTCTGATTCCACCCCCTTGAAGGTTTTGAGTGTTTCTTCTTATTTCTAGATTGGCAGTAAATGTAATCCAAGCTAATTCGCAACTAGGAAAAATGAACACCGATTCACCGAAGTCTGGTGGGTCTTGCTTTAATTCATTTCACCGGTTGTCTGATTCCACCCCCTTGAAGGTTTTGAGTGTTTCTTCTTATTTCTAGATTGGCAGTAAATGTAATCCAAGCTAATTCGCAACTAGGAAAAATGAACACCGATTCACCGAAGTCTGGTGGGTCTTGCTTTAATTCATTTCACCGGTTGTCTGATTCCACCCCCTTGAAGGTTTTGAGTGTTTCTTCTTATTTCTAGATTGGCAGTAAATGTAATCCAAGCTAATTCGCAACTAGGAAAAATGAACACCGATTCACCGAAGTCTGGTGGGTCTTGCTTTAATTCATTTCACCGGTTGTCTGATTCCACCCCCTTGAAGGTTTTGAGTGTTTCTTCTTATTTCTAGATTGGCAGTAAATGTAATCCAAGCTAATTCGCAACTAGGAAAAATGAACACCGATTCACCGAAGTCTGGTGGGTCTTGCTTTAATTCATTTCACCGGTTGTCTGATTCCACCCCCTTGAAGGTTTTGAGTGTTTCTTCTTATTTCTAGATTGGCAGTAAATGTAATCCAAGCTAATTCGCAATTAGGAAAAATGAACACCGATTCACCGAAGTCTGCCGGGACTCTGCATTCCCTCAAGGAAGGCAATGTACATTGGGTTCCCTAACTTTGATTGAAGTGTCATATTACTAACTCAAATTAATTTTTTCCAAATTTGTTGCTCAATTTCATATATATATTTTTTGTTTCAGTATGCCATCGGCTCAAAAGAGCAGCCTTTCTTAACGCATCTGTGTTTGCAGTTATGTTTGAATTTGTTGCATCAGCAGAGTTTATGAAATCAGCTTCTTTTTTTTTTTTTGGGAATCTTTTTTGAATAAAGATCTTTTGAAGTTAGGCTTAAAAATGTAAAAACAACAATAGAATTGAGAAGCAATGCAAAAATAAAGCTATTTCAAATCTCTGATCCACTCCCAGTCCTTCATGTATAGCTTGCTTACTGGACCTTCCATTTGGTTCCAAATTCTCGAGTGCAGGACAATGTAAATTTTCATCCTGCCACTTGGACAAACTGCTCCTTCCATTCCATTTCAAATTCATGGAAATGCAACTCAGTCACTTGCCACCAGAAGCATGTCTAGCCGTTTCAAAGCATGCTGTTCTAATTTATTCTAAATCTTTAATAACTTTCATCAGTCCTAATAACAGGAGTATTGTGTACTGATCCATGACAGAATGGTCTCTTTTGTTTCAGTATTTTCCTGGCAGGGAAAAATTATTCATCCTAGAGGAAATGGGATTGGGGCTGGATATTCTAATAATAATCTTCTTATTAAATTATTTTGAAGAAAAAATCTCATTTAGAACAACTGATGCCACCTTTAGGATTTGGAATATCTGCTGCCCGCTTGGGATTGCCAGACACTGGACTGATTTCTTATGGCGAGATGTGTGGATCAAGGACGACAAATAACTCAAGCAATTTCCATACCAGTTATTGGGGACGGTGATAATGGGTATGGTAATGCTATGAATGTGAAGAGAACCGTCAAAGGTTACATTAGTGCTGGATTTGCAGGAATAATTCTTGAAGATCAGGTTGATATTGCTTTAGAACTTCTCTTTCAACATCTCAACTACTTTATTTATCTTCTTTGGTTACTTTGCTTGCCAAGTACCTGATACAGATCTTACTTTTATATTCTATTTTTCATGTTAAATCGAGTGGAGAAGGATGTGCCTTTGGAGTAGGGTGAAACTAACCAATAGTCGCAGCTATCTTTTTACCTTCTCAACTTCAATATATCTGGTGCAAAATTAATGCTATAACAATCAAACCATCGTATCTATGTAATAAACAATATCTCAGGTGCAAAATGCTGTAGCAATCAAGCCTCATATCTATGTGATCTAATTCTTGCCGGATAGTTGTATGCTGCTATTTGTGGAGTTGCATACTGGAGAATGAAGTATACCAGTATGTTAATTTTTTTCAGATGATGAAAGATGATTATTATCAAAAAATTTTTATACCGAATGTGAGAGCCGAGCACCACCCTTAGTACTTTGTATAGTCATATAGAAATCTGTATCTTTTCTGTCATATGTTTGTATTTTCTTGTTCGTTGCAGGAATTTCTGACCAAAAAGTTCAATTACTGTCAGTAAAAAAATTAAATAAATAGAATAAAATACAATTTTTGAGATCCTACTGTTCATTGCTTGCAATGGTGGTTTTGGAAGGTTTCTCCCAAAGCTTGTGGTCATACAAGAGGTCGTAAAGTCGTGTCTAGAGAGGAAGCAATATTGAGAATAAAAGCAGCTGTTGATGCTCGAAAAGAAAGCGGCTCTGATATTGTTATAGTGGCACGGACTGACTCTCGTCAAGCTTTGTCCCTCGAAGAAGCACTCTGGAGGTCACGTGCTTTTGCTGATGCTGGAGCTGACGTTTTGTTCATTGATGCTCTTGCTTCTAAAGAAGAGATGAAAGCCTTCTGTGAACTCTCTCCAAAGGTTCCAAAAATGGTATGCTCTTCTGTTTTCTACCTGTTAAGGCTTTAAGTTTAGCATATATGAGCTGTTGTGGTTGTGGGATAGGGTACTTTCTAAACCAGGTATCCTCAAATTATTTAAATGTTTAAAAGTATAGAATTTTTCATCTGTTTTTTCATATACATTCAATTAAAGAATGTTTAATTTCTCTGCTGTTCTTCATTCTTCAAGCAATATTAGAAGGAACAAAGTGAAGACAATACTAGTATCATGCTTATATTAAAAAAAATAAAAAATATTAATAGGGTTAAAATTTGGCAATTGATTTACATCATTCTACTGCAAATGGTTGAGAAATGGGATTATTCCCATAGAATCACTTAGACTGCATTAATAGGATTATCACTCTGGTTGAATCACTTTCAACCTCAAGACTGCATCTAAGGTAATGAAATAATTTTTATTTCGTCCAAGGCTGTAAGGAGTATGCGGGCCTAATATTTTGCTCAGACTTAACTTTCAACTACGCAGATAACAGATAAGCGAGGAAACTCAGGGACATGTAAGAGAAATAAAATACATGGAAGCACAGTCTTTCTGCTTTTGTCGTAATGGGATATTCTCAGGCATCAAGATTCTTATGTAGGAGACGCGAGCAATTTCATCATGTCTCTTCATAACATGCCTCTTTGAACCTCCCTTCTGTAGCTTTTGTCTTTTCTGCTTAGGTCCTATTTGATTCTCAGTGATTATCTGGATGAGGTTGTTGTAGATTTTTTTATCTGTTTCTCTGACTCATTTCATAGCTTTTTAAATGAGGAGTGCTTATCTGACATATCTTTTGAGGGAATTTTGGAGTAGGCCTCGCTAACCTTGAACTTATCTCTAAAAGGGGAGCACATATTTGATGCAATTGACAATTAAAGTTTGGAGCTGGTGTGCAGAAGACCATTACAATACAAGGCTGATGAGCCTTCTTTAATTGCTTGTTCTGTTGTGTTGTCTCAGTCTTAAGTTATGAAAATGTCTTCCCTCTTCACTTGTTTCTTTTATGCACAGGTTCTTGATTTTTCTGCATAGAAGTAAAGGAAATCAGATAATTATTATCAATAGCTGGAGGAGAAAAAAATTATGCAATTGGAACCAATAAGATGAGATTGACCCACTTTAGTGCCGGCCTGCTCCAATTTAAATTTTGCTGAAATGCTGTTTAACAAGTCAAACTTCATTTCCCAATTCCAACACCACATCTTTATTGTAGGGAAATTTTTTTACGTTTCTCCTTAATCTTCCCTGACTTCTGCACCACAAAGTTCTCCTAAAATATTACTTTTGATAAATTACTTCCCCAAAAAACTGCACTAAAGTGGCCCTTAGTTTCCAATATTTGCTGTTAGAGAGGGAAGAATGAGAGTAATGTTAGAGATTTCAGAAATTCTAAGTGGATCAACTTGATCCAGGATTTGTAATTGAATTGGAGTTGACTCTAATTGTTGATGCCTAAGGGAGTTCTGATTGTGATTGTCATCTCTTAAGTGGCGTCAGCTCATTCAGGTAGAGTGTTCAAGTTATGAATAATGATCCTGTCAATTGTCATGTACTTCCACTCTCCAACTTTACGAAGCTTCTATCTTCATCTTTTAATTTTCCGTTGGGTAGAGGGACATCATTTCTCCCTTGAGTTGTAGAAATACATGTACATCATTTTGGTGGCCTAGCATGTAAGTCATGTCAGCATATCGTGTATTACTTGAATGTACGAAAACTTGAATTTTTTTTCTTGTACTTATTCCCATCCACCATATGAAAGTTAAATTTCCTTTGATGGTTTTCTCTGTACCGTTAAGAGAATTACATTTGTCTATGTGATCTTTATTTGATGAATGTAGTATTACTATTTCTATGATATCTTTTTCTACATCTATGACAAAAATCTTTGGAGGTTGGCATGAGCTGTAATGAAAAACATTTTAATTATGTCCAGGCTAATATGCTTGAAGGTGGGGGGAGGACCCCAATACTTAGTCCTATTGAACTTGAAGACATCGGATACACACTTGTAGTATATCCACTGTCATTAATGGGCGTATCTATTCGCGCAATGCAGGTAATTAGTTACTATAGGGTTTACAATGAGTATTCAACAAGTTTTAAGTACCTAACATTACAGAACTGAAATTCACGAGCTGAAAAATTGTGTGGAGATTCTTATCTTGGCTATTCTCCGTTTTTACCCTCAAGTGAATTAGTGCAGGGTTTTTGAGCTTTGTCTATCAGGTAAAAGGGTATGTGAATGGAGATATGCACAAGACCTTAACTTCTTTTAACTTCACATACCTGATGCCTTTCGATTATATTTTTAGGCTTTAGCAGTGGCTTCTAACATTTTACATCTCTGTCAAGATTGCATGTGTGAGTTTCCAAAGAAATAGCCTGTGCCTCACCTACTTTGTCATTAAATAGCATTTTGGTCCCCACCTTTCATTGTTATAGTAGTTGGATCCTTGTTGAGGATTTTGTCCAGTTTCACTGCGAAACTGATAATGTGTCAAGGAAAAAGTATGCTAATAAGTGAATGAAAAAGAAATAAAATGATAATCTTCCCCCAAGTCCCACCCAACTTCACCATCATCCTTGCTTGGGGTCAGCCACCACAAACTCGCCCTACTTCCCTACCTTTGGATCCCCCACCTGTCCTTGGTTCTGTGCCCGCTTCCACTTGCAGCACCTCCTGCCGTCACTGAACCACCATCCCACCCTACTTCATCCCTCCTTCCTGGCAACCCACAGAACACTACCCGGTTATCCACTTTTAGCCCCTCCAAAACTGTAGTATGAACAATACAAAAATAGGTTCATCTTTGTGAGGACACCTTGTACTTTGCAACATCTACCATGCCCCTCTAAAATTGAAAGAAATTGAGGGTCTTGAAACTGTTGACCCTAATATAAGATTAACATATTTGCATGAAACATAGGCGTCTTGCCAGCTTTTTGTGTCAGAAACGTACTGATGTTGTTCTGTTATCCATGGGAATGATAAGACCGTGTTGGGACGGTGTCATGGATGATGATACAATCATTTTAAAGTTTGTAGCCAATCAATCTATGAGACCTCATTTCTTAAACCTTTTCTGAAGTGGGGGCTAAGACAAGTGGTCACAAAGAAAAATGCATGGAACTTCACCGCTTATAAAAACTCCTTCTCCCAGACATCAAATTCCACTCTTTTCATACAGTGCCACCATCCCATGTATATTAGCCTACATTTCCTTTCTCTTCTCCCAATTATATATAAAGTCGTCTCTATATTAGGAGTATTTGCTTTGTTCCTTTCAGTAATATATACCCTTGTTATGGCCGAGTTATAACCATTTATTTTAACAAGGTTAGATTAGGAAACCAATTTACAAAATTTACTTTTCCGATAACATGCTTAATCTTTGTGAAAAAGCAAACAAGCCTAAATAGAATGGAAGGAGTATATTGAATGATAGACTATATGTGATGGGTCATGGCTTTATTAGTAATTATCCTTATTTCACTTTGTGAATTCTTCCATTCTATCTTCAAATTTGTTCTGGATTGGAATATAAGTAGCGGATGGGGAAAACTAGAAGCCCCACTCCCTCTCTTACTAGCTCTAAAATGAGTGAAAGCCTGTGTTAGATTATTAATTTAGAAAATATGGCACAAGTTTCTTTGCGTTCTGACTAGGACTCGGTTTGCAACTGCAACTCAGTTATGCTACATGCTACCCTCTATTTAACAAATTGGCATATATATATATATATATATTTAGAAGTAAATCTAAGTAATTTCCTTTGCATGTCATACAAGACGCTTTGTTGGCTATTAAAGGAGGTCGTATACCATCTCATTGAAAGTTTTGTAAAAAAATAATATGATTGAGGCTTATAAATAAGATAGGTCTTTGTGCAAGTAAATATATAAAGAAAAATTTGTAAACTTTAAAGCAAATCAATAATTGTCTTAGTCCTTTATATTTAGCTTTAAAATTTAAATAGATACCTTAGTCATATCTTTAAAGTGGAAAAAAAAAGCCCTAGGCGCGCTTAGACAGTCAACAATTTTTGTTGACAGCTTTTTTCCTCGCTTTTAGCCTAAGCGAGATATGGAGGCTTCGCTTCTCGCCACCTAAACGCGCTTTTTAAAACATTGATAGTAGTATATGTTCCTTATAAAACTGAACAATTAATTAGTCAATAGTAACTAATTAACAAAAGAATTTTCTTGAGTTCTCTCTTTCAAAGACATCGAGAGATTTCATGTGGATGAAGTTCGACTTGTATTATCCTCAATCTCATGGTATGCAGTAAAATTTTTACACGTCAGAAGACAAATAGATATTTCATGAGAGTCTCAATCAATCTTACGTCAAGTCGTAATACTAGTACTAATATACATATTCTAATATTAAGAAAAAAGTAATTGGCAATTATTGGTGATACGTAACTCCGATTTGTATAGATGTTAGGACTAGATTATTGTTGTACCATGAAAGTTTTCTAATACTAACGGCTAATTTCCTTATTTTCGAATATTAGATGGGATAAATAAATAACTGTAAGGATTTATTTTCGGGCCATTTCCTGCATATAAACTGATTATTATTTATATTTATAAACATAATCGATCAGACATATATACATATATATATATACTTCTTCTCTAAACAATTTGTGGTGCTCCCCCGGGGATAATGACACTTATGGAGGCCGGAGGGTTTTTCCTAGTATATGATGTGTTTGGATAAATTTTACATCGATTTGACTATTATTTTAATGAAGCCGACATCTTAAATTAGACACTTCCAGTTTTTATATGATATATCTTTGTAACTTGTAATAGAGCCTCTGAACTCGGTCTATAATGCGAATTCTATGTCCTATTAAAGCTCAAATATTGAGGACATGGGTTATGGGTATATCAAGAGGTCTGTGCAAACAAGTTACAGTTTTACGTGTGGTTCGAACAAGTGTTACAAAAGTTAAATTTCTTAAATTTCAGGCATGAGGTCTAGAGTTCGAACTACGCCTGTCGTTCTCCTATATCCCCAATATATCAAAAAAAAGGTACAGTCTGACATGGTTTTATTAACTAACTGAACCAGCAGCTCTCGAAAAAATAAAAGGTAATTAAGCCCGCAATGAATGAATATATGCTGAATAAACAATGTATAATTACCTGAAATACTCTTCTGAACAAAGTCAGCTAATTATAAAAAGTCGTTATACTGTCACTATTAATTGATAGGGATCGATTACAATAACACATTGAACGAAAAGTTTTTAATTAATTTAAAGTTGCGTGTAAAATGCTTTACTTTGAGATTGCAATAATCTTCATCAATGGATATCCTTAGATTCGTGAAATAGAGTTTACAGAGATGTCAATATAAGGAAGATCGACATGTTTGCCACATAGGACCCAGACATTGTGAAACAAATAATAATATATACATATGGAACATATCCCTTTTGCATCAAATTGACTGGTCGTAGTCCTAGGATGAAAGGTCCCTCTCCCTATTTCTTGCTTGATTGTGACGTCTATATATACATATATAGACACTATTGGCCTCTAACTACGCCCTTAAATGTGGTTCTCATATGAAAGTCTTACATTTTAAATGGATCAATTAAAAATAAATAACTAACCTCTAAACAGGTAGGTATATTTACGTATTATTGGAGTGAGAAGTCAATGGTTGATCACCAAAACCTTTGAAGTATCCCTAATATTTGGATGGTAAAGCTTAAAATTCTCATTCAAACATGCCGTCGAGTTTGATCAGTAGAATCTACTGAAGGTAACGTGTTGACGTAGGAGTTTGACAACTCGATCCAAGTCAACTAGAGAATGATCTAAGAGACTAAGAGGATCACGTAAGTGGTTAGAAATGCATTATTAATAAGGATTTCAATCAAGAAAAGGAAGAAAGAAATGTGTATATACATTAATTAGAATTAATGGTAAGAACGGTCGAAAGAAAGAACTGGGCTCCAGATAGGATGAGGATTGGACAACAGTTCGTTCGTATAAATAGCAATAATTCTCTTGCTAGAGTTACTAACTACCATACGTTGGGATGCCGCTCTTGGGACAAAATTCAAGTATTCCACGAGTACCTTATTATGGTATTTCAAATTAATGAAAAACCCACACATAAGATTTCAGGACCCATTTTTGAATTATTTGAATCCATGTGTGAGTTGGTGATTAGTCTAGAGCATCTTATTAAGGTATTCCATTCTGGGCCCATCAACCTCTATTGATAGGTCTAGGAGGGCTCGAGTAGAGGCTTATTACAAGGAACTAAACTAAGTGTTCTAAACTAATTGTAATAACTATCAACTATCATAATTGACACAACTCACTCCTAAAGAGCCCGCAGATCGAACAAGTTCTCAGATTGGCGAGTTCTGTACTAGAGAAATTGAGTTCGGTAAGGTCCTTAGGTCAATGAACTTAAGCTAATTTGGCCAGTCCAATAGCCAATCACATGACTGATCCTCAGAACCTCAGTTCAGATATCATCGTAGGTTAACCATACGTGTCCTTTAATGCACTCGACAAGTTAAACCAGTATCATAACACATTCAAATAATATTCACCGTATAATTTGTATTTGTACCTTTGATATATCTTCCAACATATAGATATCTGATTCTGACTGAATATATAATAGCTCATGGTTGTCTGAAATAATTAACATCAGCTTTTGTTTGGGAGAGGGGGGGGGGGGGACAAAAAAAAGAGGACGCTAAAAGGTAAAAAGCCTGTAAGAAGAATCAAGAAAATCAGGGAGGAGGGGGTGAGGGTCCTCTAAACAACCCCTTAATT
>CAVNYN010203968.1:0-10298 GCA_963692815.1 Nyctanthes arbor-tristis | reverse complement strand
CCCCCCCCCCCCCCCCCCCCCCCCCCCCCCCCCCCCCCCCCCCCCCCCCCCCCCCCCCCCCCCCCCCCCCCCCCCCCCCCCCCCCCCCCCCCCCCCCCCCCCCCCCCCCCCCCCCCCCCCCCCCCCCCCCCCCCCCCCCCCCCCCCCCCCACAAAAAAAAGAGGACGCTAAAAGGTAAAAAGCCTGTAAGAAGAATCAAGAAAATCAGGGAGGAGGGGGTGAGGGTCCTCTAAACAACCCCTTAATTATTCAACATTTGTTGAGCATTGCATGAATGCCACTTATAACCCAATCTGCCCACCTCATTCACCATCCTTCCTGCCAGAGCTTAGATTAGATACTTTAAGAGTACTGAAGATTAGATACTCCAGACAAATAAAAACAATATAAGTATACGTATGGTCTCAATTTAAACAATAAATTGAGCCCCTATATCAAATTAGGAGTCCCTGAGCACCGGGTTTGGTACTATTGGAGTACTAAAATTTTTTCCATTTTTTCACATTAAGTTTCTTAACATTTTCTTAAATCAAAAGGGGGGAAAAAGGATTTTTAGAAACACATATATATTTTGGGTGCAAAAAAAAAAAAGGAAGAAACATATATATTTTTTCTTTTTTTGAAATATATTAAGCTTAGTTACAGCTTACAAGACGAATTTATCTATAGATCATCATCAAGAGTGTAACATAAAACTTTTTTCTTTTCTTTTTCAATAAAAACATTGATTTCTACCTCCAGGAGTAGAAACCACAAAAGCGGTATATCAACCCAATTATAAAGTACCAAAGGTAATAGCAAAATAAGCTAGTTGATGGGCCACTAAATTTCTCGCACGAAGAACGTGGCATTAAGAGCCACAACCAGATCTTAGCCGCTAAATGCTACGATGTCATTGATATCTTGAACATATCTTGCTAGCAAAAATTAAAATTGTTGTGTTTCTTTTTCTTTTTTTTTTTTTTTTTGAAAGAAAAATTGATGTGTTTCTTAAATTAAGGAAAATTTTATAATTTAGGGAATTTTTTTTATAAAAAAAAAAAAAAACAATGACATGTAATAAATAGCATTTGTTGGGTAAACTATTATAGCATCAAGAAACAATCAAATATGGTGGTTGGGAATTTTTTGCCTCATGCTGGTGAATGTTGGGCGCTTTTAAGAGGTGCCCAATTGGCGTGAGAACGGGGTTTTCAACAAGTCGTATTTGAGTGGGATAAAAGTAATGTCATACGCCTTACTCTTAAAGGCCCTATGCTGGAGCGGATCAAGTCCTTTACTCAAGGTTTTGTGGCTTGTCAGTTTGTGTCGACTAATAGAACAGCTAATGAGGTGGCCCATTTGCTAGCGAGGGCTTTTGATCATCATTTGAATTTGTGTTGGGGATCTAACCCTCAATCTTTCATGGTAGACAGTTCGGCTTGTGAAGTGTGATGCTTCTTTTTGAATAGCAATGAAAGTTTATTGGTTGTGAGAGAGAGAGAGACTTCTAAGACGAGAATATTTTCTTACGCAACACTTTCCAAATACAATCTGCAAATATCCATAGAGAGAGAGAGAGACTTCTAAGACGAGAATATTTTCTTACGCAACACTTTCCAAATACAATCTGCAAATGTCCATATATCATGCATGTCGAACAATTTTTTTGTCAAAAAAGTAATAAATAAGCTTTTCTTATTCCATAATTAATTTGAAAAATTATCAGATATATATATACACACACTAGTGCGGAACGTGCGTTGCACGTGTTTCCCTTTATTTTGCTCTAATGTGAGTGGATTTTATAGCTGGTTGTGTGATTTTATGATTGTGTGTTAACGGTTGATCAGAGGTACACCTATAAAACAGTTTTGAAAATAATTCATTAAAATTGAAAATTAAGAAGCGAACAGTAGTAAAAATTGATCATCAAGGATAATGCCAAACAATAATATCCATGAAACTTTACATAATCTAATACATAAAAGATTTGATTGGAAATATATTAAAGGTGTGTTTGATTGCAAAAATTTTCCCTGAAAAATGTCTATTTTCCACTTAAATTCCCACTTTAGCAGTGTGATTGGTTTTTTCCCCTAGAAAACGTTTTCATACTTTAGGTTTTTTGTTTTCAAAGGAATTGGAATTTCATGTATTTCCTAATATATATTGGGTTTTTTTTTAATTTAAAAACATAAATAAATTGCATTACAAACGTCAAAAAAACAAAATTAAAAAAACGTTGGTTTGCAAAGGGGAAAAAAGATGTATCCTCAGGAAGCTCTGCATTTGTTTGCAATCAATTTCATTCCAGAGCCTTTTTTTTTTTAATAATGGTTGTCATCTAAGAGACTGTAGCTAAATGTATGTATGATTGCAGTTGCTTGATGTTGAGAGTTTGACTAAAGTTTGATTAAAGTCATGAGCTTGACTGACGAAGAATTCATGCGTGAGTTAGTATATGAGATGCTCGGTCGCACTCCACCTCCACAAATGTAGGATCCCTTTGCCATTTTATTTAACTAGTAGCTTGCATCTAGTCTGTTAGCTGTCTATTAAGTTGTAAATTTTTTGGTGGTATTCTCAAATTTCTCCTTTTATTATTATTATTATTATTATTATTATTATTATTATTATTATTATTATTATTATTATTATTTTGGATTTATGTTACATACCATTTCTTGCTAATATTAACAAATATAAGACTGTATGGGTATTTTACAATTTCTAATTATACATCGTCGTTCAAGTTCATAACTTTATTTTATCTTCTTCATGTTCATGTGCAACAATAATATCATATGCAAGCTGATGAAAAACTCTCATAATATCAATAAGGTTCAAATTTTAGTACATTCGGAAAGTCAATTATTACCATTTGAGAGAAAGTCCAATAAGATGGAATGACAAGTCTGGGTTTTAAGGCTAAGCCATTGAAAAAAGTACAATTTCTATAGAAAACTTGACAATTCATGTGAAAAAGATGATGGCTATCAAATAATTGTTCAAAAAGAAAATAACAAAATTTGGAGGAAAAAAGATTGTTTCCATGGAAAATAATAGATATCAAACACCAAAAGATGGAAAATAACTACTATTTCTGGGTGCAAAATTAAGTTAATCAAATTCGTGTAATTGACATTTCTCAGGAAAATTAATTCTAGGGAACTCAATTGCCTAAAATTCATTTTCTTTTCATATATTTTCCACGCTTGTAATCAAACAGTACCTAAGTTAAATCACATAGATCAAGTAAGTGAATCACTTAGTCCTACAGCTAAATTCTTAAATATACTGAAACTGGGCCAAGACAAAACTACATGAATGGAATAATACAACAAAAATAATTAAGCCATTCAGAAATACCATCTCTCAAAATTTACAAGTGCTAAAATAAAATACCGTTGTTAACTCGTATGCAGTGTCTATAACTCAATAGGAATTTAGATTTAACGTATCAAAAATCAGGTTTTAAAAAACATAAAAAAGTTCCCTTGCTTTAAAACAGAGCATCGGCTTCTATTATATCTCTATATGCCTTCTGTAACAAGATGCTCCATCTGATATGAGGCCTTTTGAATAGAAGCTAAGAGCAAAATCATGCGGGCTAGGCCCAAAGCGGACAATATCATATAAGTGCCGGAAGTGTTGCCAATGAAGACGTTCGGCCCCATTAGGTGGGGTGGTTGTGACATCCTCAATCCCACATCGCTTGGATGGAGAAAGTGAGACCAGTTTACTCAATCTCACATCTCTTGGGTAGAGAATATGAGACCAGTTTATAAGTTAACAGACCCACTTCAATTGACATGAGGCCTTTTGGGTAAAAATCCAAAAGCAAAACCGTGGAGGCTTGGCCTAAGGCGGATAATATCATGTTAAAGTGGAGTGGGTCATTACACCTTCAGACCTTTGAGAGAAGCAATGAATATTCCAGAAGAAAAATTAACCTCAAAATCTTCCAAACTTGCAGTTAAAATTGGAGTTCAGCAACTATGCAAGCAGCAAGGCTTAAAACTTGAAATGGGGATTCGTCTTTCACATGTTTTTCACATATCTTCTCCAGCCTTCCTAAAGGATCAAATATACAATTTTGACAAGTACTTTTGATAATCCAACCAAAAACCAGGCAAATGGTGAATACTGTAAATAATGACTAACGATCGATCACTTGGAACTTACCCCTATTATTAGGATGTTTAAACCACTACCATGACTTATCGGAAATATACAATGAGTTACATAAGCATTTATATTTGTAGCTCCATCTTGGCCAACACTTTCTGAGGGTAAATCTGAGGATAAAGAATTGAGCAATATTATAACAATAGCAATATAATATCTGGGTATCTGAATTGTCTTAATCAATAGTCGATCTTTGCCACACATGGGATATGAGCTCACTGAACTATTTTCTTTTAGAGAACACCAATTAAAGGGATGCATCTGCTCTTATCTAACACTTCAACAGTCTATCACCTGATTCCACAAGATCACCTACTATTAGAAAATAGCTCCCTTGTTGTTTCTGTATCATCCTGGAAAATCTTAAAAAACAAATTGAGCAATATGGCCGTCATTTTGACAATGATGAGAGAATTAATTGAATTGCATCAATTGTAAAGTTACAAGATGGTCAAGAATTTGAATGTAACAATATGATTGTATTAAATTGCATCAATTGTAAGGATACAAGATTGACACTCCAACGAACGCCAAGAACTAGAATATGACAATGTTATTGTATTGAATTGTTACAATATTGTTACTCAAATGAATGCTAAGAACTAGAAGATGGTTATTGACAACATAATCGATATTTTTACGATGAATTGGATAACCACGTGAGTTGCATCAACTATGTTACAAAACTCGAAGATTGTCACTCGAGTGATTCCTTAAAAACAAGAACGTGGTTATTGGTTAGTACGACTTGAAGTTTAACAACCTAATTGTAAAACCATGTTAAGTGGAAGGACCTCAAGTTACATGAATCAAAGTATAGTAACTTAATTATAAGATAACAGAAAATATAAAGATTTCTTGAATAATAAATGAATGAACTAAATTTAGTCAAGTCACACCCTAACACATAAGGTACCAAATGCTTCACTTGTCCTAATTCGATTGGTAGAACTCAAAGTTAATAAAAAAACTATTAAACCTTAACATCTATAAAAAAAGGCTCAAGGGTAGGGAATTCACCCAAGCCTCCAAACCTTCCACATATCTTCTCTCTCTCTCTCTCTCCTCTCTCTCTCTCTCTCTCGACATTCATACCTAGACTAATTGTCTTGCTCTTCATATATATAGAGAGAGGAAATTCGTCCAAAAATGGTAAATGGAGGAGAACAACCCTCAAAACCCACCAAAACATCACATTTTCGCTTGAAAGAGACTCCTATTCCTATATAGAAATAATCCAACTTGAAATACCATGTTGATTAAGGAATATGAAGGTTTTAAGGGCACTTGTCAATAACTCAAAGAACTTTTGGGAAAATCAAGTTAAAGAGGTGAGTAACTATAATACTTTGATTCACTTTTTGCATTCAGGAAATTTTGATACGATAAGCATGAATTTGATTAAAATTTCCCATGAGACAAATATGTGATTTGATACATTGAAAGAAAGATTGATTTATTACAGTTGAATCACTAGTTCATTCTCTACCTATTTTGTCTTTACTTTGCTTTGCTTTATTGTCATGCTAGGAGCCATCTAATAATACCGAGATGGGCGACGATTAGTATGGTATTTGCTTTGTATTTGTAATGCTTTGTGGAAATTTCGGTAGGGGTCAACCAAGATTTGAATGTCGATCCACTAAAATGTACATGGCAATGATTGGATTGATATGAATCTTGCGCGCGCATTCAATGGCTTTCTCGAAAATAAATCTCCAAAATAAAAGGGCGAATTAAAGGATTTTATTACTTACTGAGTACTTTGTACTCACTTCTCTTTTCTAAAATTTTTGTAGATAAATGAAGGCATGATCTTTGGAAGGCAAGTCATGAGTTGGAGTATGATCGCGAGCGGGAGTAGAGTTTTGTATGTAGTGGAGACCTATCTTTGAAGCGACTACGAATGTAATTATGAACGTAATACCTTTTGTATTAATAAATATGCCCGCCTCTCTATAATATATATATTTATTTATTTATTTAGGCCTATTAATATATATAATAGAATGAATGGGTAGTCCTTGCAATGATTTGAAACTTGCTTTTCAAGGTAAAAGCTTTCTAATGATTTGGCTTGCTTTGATAACCAATGAAAATATACCTATTGTATTCTTCACATTTTATTGAAAAACCTAGTTTTAATGATTCTTTTAAATTTAACAACTTGTTATTTTAAGTAATTAGTCTTTATAGAATGTTAAACTCGATAAGCCAAAAACAATTTGTTCGTTTTGTACGTCATGTCTCCGCTATTCGAAGCTTTCACTATTATTCGCCCATATAATTAATTTTAGAAAATAAAAATTTAGCAGGGGCATGATAGTCTCCGTCAAAGAGTACAATGCAAATCACCTTCCCCAACTTTAGTGAGTCAATCTGCCAACAAAAATCAACAAGTTATCACAATAAATTGCCACATACTTTGTCAATAGGGTTCAAGTTTATTTCAGTGGCTTCATTTATGTGTTAGCAATGTTTTGGAAATTTGTAATTGCAACCTTCACCTATGGAATCAATTTCCTTTATACAGAACTGAAAAGATAATCAAATATATTAGCACATAAATCAAATATTAATGTAGAATATAAAGGTCAAGTAAGTATATAGAAGCATTACTGTTGAAAAGAGTTGCATCTCCCTATGAAATCATTTACATACACTATCGTCTGGAAAGGCTATGGCATATGCCTATCTTTAAAAGAAAAATAAGGCAACTACCAGGAATTGAAAGACTGGAATGAATTCCATGTTCATCCCTTTATTTTATGTGTCCATGAGATCTTATAGAATCAGCTTACTAATTTCCAAGTACTAATCAAGCAAGCAAGCATTCAAATTTTTACTTTGTAAGAGGTTAGTATAGCTATATACATATGTGTAGGCAGAATTGTATATTATTGGAAACTATATGGAAGCCTGTGGAACAAAATTTTAATCTTGTCATTGAAGTATCCGGTTTGATCAAGTACAGTGTAACAAATTTATACGCGTCTCTTTGCAAAGTAAATATCTATTGCATTAACATAATTGGCAGGGCCTACTTTTCTTCCATACATTTTGTTAGACCTACAAATATCATATACTTATCATTTCTATCTATTGATAAAATAAGCTTATTCTAATCACTTCATGAACATCCCTTCTTTTTTTCATAAAAAACTGATGGTTTTTGTAAGAAGCACATAATGCCAAAAATTAATTAACTTGAGGCCTCTAATTCACCAATAACTCTCAATATCCAGTATACCTTTCACTCAGTTCAAATTATCATCACAGAAAAAATGAATATAGCACTATTTTATGACATGATACAAGGCTTGAGCAATGTTCACAAGAAAATCACATTTGCAAGGTACCTAGAAAACCTTCCACATATAGATACAAAGTTCTATCCTAAGATACAAGAATAGTCCCTACCATAGTTTGGATGCAGCGTTCTGACCAAAAAAAAATGAAAAATGCTAAAATCCAGAGAGTACAGTTGAAAATAGTGGGCAAAAGAGACGAAAACAAAAGGAAAAAAATTATATGTAATTGGCCAGTGACCTGATGCCCTTTTATGTCATGCAACAATCAAAACAAATAAATAAAAAAATAAAAATCAGAAAATTAGGAGTCAAAACAGAGAACAAACATAAATATAGCCAAAAAAAATTAGAAAAATGAAAGTCAAAATCAAAGATAAAAAAAGAGGATTCGGTTGAACAAGAAAGAGAAGACAATTAGGAATGAGAGAGAGAATATGAGTGCGGGAGGAAGAATATTCTAAGAGAGAGAGACTTCAATAGATGAAAATGGATAGTGAGCAAGAATAATGAAGAAGTATCTAGATATCAATTTTGCCGCCAGACGTCTGGCGGGATATGCCGCCAGACGTCATATGTGGCGTGTTGTGATTGGATAACTCACATGTGGTCAGTATAGATAATAAACTCGGGAAAGCCACCCGAACAATCATTCATTAAAAACTAATTTGAATAAAGCTTCATGTAACATCCCTAAAGTCCCTAATTTTGGATCAATAAATTTCGAGTAGGTTTGTGGACAAATTCGTCATTTGAATCAAGAGTTAAAACTTATTTATGGATCAATAAATTTCAAGTAGGTTTATGGACAAATTCGTCATTGGAATCAAGAGTTAAACTTATTTTAACTACTTGGCCAATAAAAGAACCTTAATGAACATGACTTAAAAATATAATGATGTACTTACAAGATCACGTAAAATATAGGGATTTCTCATTTAATAAATGAAGGATTAATATGATGCCACGTCTCTTACTGAATATATGGAATTAAATGCGCCACGTATCGTGTTATAATTGGCGGAATTCAAAAATTAATTAAAAACAACTAAAACCAGACTATTATAAATAGGGAACAAATGTGAAGAATTCCTCAAGTTTCCCCAAGCAACTTCCCTCTCTTGTTGACCACCCCTCTCTTGCTTAACCTTCTTTCCTTTCTTATACAAAATAATATATCTCTTCAAAACTACCTAATAAGTCAATTTCTTTGGATAATATATTTAGAGAGTTGGAAACTTTACTCAAGGAATCTTTGGATAAGCAAGAAGTGAGTAACTAATACTTTGACTCCCTTTCAAATATTTATTGAATTTTCATAAGACAAATGTGCATTTTGATGCATTGTTATAAAAAAAAGATTGATTTATTGCATTTGTACCACTAGTTAATGCTCTACATGTCTTATTTTACTATGTGGTATGTTATGTGGTATCTCTTTGTGGTATTATGATCATACTATGTGATCTTGTTCATTTTGAATCATTGAATCTTATGCGCACCACGAGTAGTAGTTTAATTAGTGATAAGGCCCTCTTGTGCATCTAAAAGTTTTGTGAAATTTATGACTTTCTTGAACTTGTAATTAAAAATGAATTTTTTAAAATAATGAAAGGTAAATCAAAGGATTATGTTACTTATTAAGTACTTTGTACTCACTCCTTTTTTTCTCCAATCTTGTAGATAATCCAACGCAAGTTATTCGCCAAGCAAGCTGGGAATTGGAGCAAGCCCCGTGAAAGGAAGTGGCAATGTGCATGTAGAAGGGAACCAATTTTGAAGCTACAAGAATGTACTTTGATTATAAATATTTCTAGAAATAACATATGGGCTCAATAACTTTTGTATTAATAAGTTTGCTAAGTATGCTATCCCTTTATAGACATATATGTATATACATTGGCTACTTATGGTATGTAAAACAATTTTGTTCACTTTGGTTACGTCCCATCTCCACTATTTATATGAAGCTCCCACTATAAAATTTAATAAATTCAATAATAATAATGGATAAAATAGCGGGGCGTGACACTTTATGTACCAATAATATTGTTTTGAAAAGAACGACTGCCTCTGAAAGTTGTGAGCTGAGGTAGTGGCAACAGGTATAGTTGAGGAATAAACACTCCAAAATCTGCTTTAGCAACCTTATTAAACTTCTCTAGCCACTAGTTAGGCACCCTACCTTTCCTTTTGTAGAAGTTCTCCATCTGACTTTTGTTTATGTAAACAAACAAAATCTATGTAAACAAACAAAATCAGCTTAGATTTACATGCAAAATAGGTTATCCGCCCAACTTGACATCTTTCGAGTTTTCAAGCTTTCTACTGTACACCCAATTAAATACATCCAAACAAATCCATGAATTAAATTGCGAACATTTGTAACAAAAACTGGATCCTACTTGCCAATGCTTTTCAGAAAGAGAATTTAGAAATGCCATAAAAAGAACACATACTTAGATAATTCTCTATTGAGTACGAAGAGAATCTTACCTTTTCAATTTTCATGAAAAATGTGAATGTGCATTTAAGGATAAGGAAATCATACTTCGTTGTATATCAATAAATTACTATATGTAAATCTTCAACAAACCTCTGCATGGAAAGGATGGAAACCGAAAGTTAGCATGTATCTTCTATATCTACAATATATATGAAGTATTAAAAAGAAACATTTCAATGATGAACTTATCATTATATTTCTTCTTTTATATTATATATTATCTTTCTACTACAAAAATAGTCAGAAAATGTTTTCTTTCATCACTTTCAATATTTTTGTTCGAACATTCCCGGTTTCAAGAGTTTTTTGAGAGA